>SNQJ01S0050275.1:12540-45639 GCA_010110895.2 Picea sitchensis
AAGACTAATATAGCTAAAGTAGTCATTAACCAAATGCAAATTGATACACATAAACATAAAACAAAATATTGATATTATGAAAAGCTAAAGTTGTAGAAGAATATCAAATTTTGTCTCAGTCTGTATTAGAATTCCATATCCTTGTTCTCCCACCAATGAGGATGATATTATTACAAAAATAATAAGTATTTATAAGTTTTTCCATAGGGTAAAACCTCCCTGTGGAAGTTATCAAACTGTTTACAAAATCTCGGAAGATATTCCCAAGATCAACTAAACTAAGAAACTAAAATGAAATCCAAATATCCAAATATCCTCTAAACTGTCCATCAAATCCCATGCAATTTCGAATTCACCTGAAACAGGTCAGAAATAGACGAGTTAGAGAGATATTTAATTAATAAAACAATAAAAATCTAATTCTATAGACTTAGCTACAGAATCATCTGATTCTGTAGCTAGTCTAAAATAAGATACAGGATCAGAATTGAAATTAAATCAAATCTTTTTAATAAAATCAAATTGAATTAACAACCAACAATCATTTGAAAACGAATCATTTCATTTGAAAATGTTATATCACTTGAAATCAAATAGAATCAAAATCCAATAATCGAATAGAGAGACAGGCATACTCTGTTTCGATTGTTATCATAATCGGGTAGACAGAATCAAAACCAAACAGTTTTGAAAATCGTTTCATATCCAATTTGAAAGTAATGAAATCAAACAAATTGCAGGCAAACATTGTGTTTTCCAACAACAAGAGATACGATCAGATCGAAACAAAATCATTTTAAAATTATTATAGTTGTCATGACATTAAATGATTCACGCCATAGGTAGATTAATTCAAACAGGTGTGAGAATCAATTCATATAAAATCGTAACCAGATCGATTTGACTTTGATCACAATCAATAATAGAATCGATAGAATTCGTAATTGGTTATTGCAAATTGGGCAAATAAACTTGATTGAAATCATTAATTTCAAACAAATCATGACTGAGTTTAACATAAATCGTGAATCCGGATATAACCAATCTCGTTCTTCAAATCAAAATCAAACAGAGCATCCATTGCAATACGAATCCAACTCATAACATGGTTGAACTAACAGTACTTCAATCCATGCGAATTAACCGGCTGGGGTTTAGCATAATCGTTAAGCAATAAAATCTATTCCATGATTTGGGCGTGTTTGTAACAGGCTTAAAATAAAAATCAATGTTTCCGAAGAAACAAAGTCACATTGGAAACGATACAAGTTGTATTCATGTTGCTTGAAGGTCATATGGCACAGCAAACCATAACAATTCACCTCATCAAAGTCGTTGTCAATCATAACGTATGCATTATAACGAAATCGAATCGAACTGTGATCGCATTCTAAATTGACTATGAGGAACATTTCTTGTCTAGAATAGATACAAACAAATTCGATTGACAGCAGAGCATCCATTTTAACTCAATCAAACAAATCAAATCCACACTAAGATCAATCAAATCGATGAAAATATAAGAGAGACTAAACTGGGAATGATCGGAAAAACGAAATTCCATTTAGTCAAAGCAAAGCTATATATAGAATGCATGCAATGTAACAGAGCCATTCAAATGAAGTGAACAGAGTTGTTTAAAACCGAAACCAAATCGTTATATAAACCTAGATTATTTACAAAAAACAAATGATATCAAAACATACCTGTGTAGCGACGAGGCTGCTCAATTATGCCAGCTTGGAATTTACAACAGTCGTGGTTGATTCCACATTTTTAAACATGATGGAGCCAGTCCTCTTTTGTTTCTTATCCACTGCTTGGAGCTTGGCCTTTTGGCTGGTTAGGGTTGCAATCTGGTCTTCCAGTGACTGAATCTTTGACTGGATTATTGGAACATCATTATAATATCTCTCTAACCATGAATTGCATTGATCACAGGGTGACACTATAGGTTTAGACAGAGCAGGAGAGGGCTTGAGAAAATGACCGAGGGTTTCACAAGGAAACTTGATGCCTGGGTAGTTAGGGTCGTCCTTTAGGCAGGGGGGTAGGTTTGATACAAAATCATACGAGCGTTCGACACACAAACCTTGCGAATAGGGGTATTCGCTAGCCAAGAAACACTCTACTTCTGAATCAGAGTCCTCACTCAACACGATAGGGTTAGGCTCGATAGGGGGTTTTGTCTTATTCCTTGCCATCCGTGAAATCAAACGTGCATTCGTTTTCCCTTTGGTGTTTGTAGTGAGGTTTGCCTCGGGATTTTTTCTCATAGGCTTAACAGTCTCAACACTCTTAGTCACAGTGTGGGGTAAATCTATAGGAGGGTCGGTCGAGGGTTTAGGCAGAAGAACATGGTAGGGCATTGGGGGTACAACCTTGACCTCGCTCACCACAGGTTTGTCAACCTGTGTAGGGTTCGGATCCTCGAAACCATTCTGAGCAACGAAATTTCTCCAACAATCCCCGTGCAGACTTAAATGGCTGACAACGATAATCTTAACAAGCCCATAATGAAAAAGGCTACTATCAGCCTGGTGTCTTTTGTACTTCTTCGACATTTTAAACAGGCTACGATGCAAATAATAGGGCATATTGAGAGAGTATCCCATAAAAACCATAAGCAAACGCAGGTGGTGTAAGAACACCAGTCCATAGCGACCTCCGCAGGTTACAAACTGCTTGATTATCATCAACAAATCATGCCAACATTGTTTGAGCTGAGTTACGGGCATACCTCTATCACAGGAGGTGATTTTGCGCGATTGAAACAACAATGTCCTCGGAACTTCCTCGACCTTGCAATTCTTAAACCAACCCTGCCCAGAGGTAGATAACCCCGTGGCTGAGCTGATGAACTGTTCATCAATCTATAACTGTACATCACCTACTTTGGCTCGACAACCATCGAAGGTCATGGAAAACTGTCGAGCCACGCAAAGGTTAAAACCCTCGAAACGTTCCACGAAGGTAAGCCATCCACTGTCTGCCAAATCTTGGCGTGCATTATCAAACATTAACAGGGCATGTTTGCCATTGGGTTCAACTCGCACGACTGGTGCCATGGAGTTGAATGCATGGTAAGGGAAGGGTTTGAATTCATCAACACACAGTAACAGAGCTACCCGAACCAACAGCAATGAATCGAGCAAAAGGGGTAAGCATTAATGTGCGCATGCGAAGGTGGTGGAGTCATTCACTGCCATGCACGATAGTTATGTTAAAGTACAACCGTCGTTTTACACATCTGTTCAAACAATCATAGCATAGTTCAAAAATCATATCGTTTGGCCAACCAAAGAATCAAATGGTAAGTGTTATGCCAATGCGCCAAATCAACGTTAGAGTATAGTTTTTAAACCATCGACATTCAACATGAAACCAACACCAAATGTTAGCCATGCGCCTTTGTATAAATGTTTAACCAATGTGTCGATTGATATTCATATAGTCGACAAGCCAAAAATTGTGAAAGGATTAACATAAAGGTTATATCATAAAAACAAAAATAAATCATACCCTTATGCATTTCATAGAATCAACGATTAGGCAAATTATAAAAAGTGTAAATCCATATGCTCAATGCCTCACAAACTCAATAAAATCAAGTTATGCAATCAATATAAAAATGTCCAATGAGCATAGTTTAAAAGTCCTTTCATCCACACAACGATAAACAAAAGGTAAGTGCAACAGGCATATCGATAAAAGATCATGACAGTTCAGATAGTGATCGAAATGTGACCTCGAAAGGAGAAGTTTTCACGCTTACAGTCGTGAAAACTTAACAAAGACAAATGTGTAAATGTTGCAATAAATGAAAGTGTCGTCTATTTGAAAAATGCGACGAAAAACTTGATGTTCGCAAGACATAGGTGTAGGCAGCTTATAGGATGATAAAAAAATGAATTGGCTGCCAACAACTTGCTTGAGACCATAAAGAGATTTATTTAGGTGACAAACAAGGCTAGATTCATTCTGGACATAACCAAGAGGTTGTTCCATGTAGATTTATTCTTTCAAATCGCCATGCAAGAAGGCAGATTTAACATCCATCTGATGGACCTCCCATTTATGTGAGGCAGCATCCATCCGATGGACCTCCCATTTATGTGTAGGCAAAGAAGGGCAAGAACAAGGCGGATGGAATTCATTTGGGCTACAAGGGCAAAGGTCATTATAGCCACCAACTTGGGAAAATCCTTTGGCAAATAACGTTCGAAGTCTTTCAACAACACTTCCATCCATGTATACTTAGTTCTAAGATACCCATTTGCATCTAACAAGTTTCTTCCCTAAGAGGTACAAGATCCCAAGTATTGTTTTCCATTAAAGAACATACTCTTCATTCATTGATGTAACCCAATCTGGATGACTTGAAGCTTTTGGAAATATCTCTCGATCATGAGTCCTTTAAACTTGAGCCAAAAGAGAAGAGGCTCATTGAATTCATAATGTCTCGACAACATCTGGATCACTGACAAGATCACCAAATGCTGTGGTTGGGAACGGACCCATCTAGGAAGCAAAGTGGAACTCCGGTGCTTGTTCAAAGTTCAAAGGACTCATCCGAGGGAATGTCAGCTAGCGGCAGGGTGGATTTTCATCCTCACTTTCGAACATCTCAAGAAGAATCTAGAATAGAAACAAAAGAATGCACAACTGCCAAAGATGGATCACAGAGTCAAAGAAGGCACAACCAATAATTAGGCTCGCAGCCAAGAGATTTTCATCAAATTTTAACATCTCTAGGAATAATTTCATTTACAATGTGGTTGAAGAAGCTCCGGCAACCTTTGACATCTCGTATCAACCAACAAATATACACTTCTCAATTTGCCAAATGCTTTCCTTTTCTCATCGTGAATGTGAGCCCATAAGACGCCAAATACACGGAAGTGACTTACATCCGGGTTAATTTTAGTCCAAGCTCTTCCTGAAGTTATATTTTTAAGAGTCTTTGTGGAGTGCGATGACTATGTAATTTGGTAATGCATTGTTCTCTTCCCACACTGTGACTTAATCCCTTTGGTGATTGATCTGCCAATTAGCCATTTCTTTTAATGTGGAGTTCTTTCCCGAACAAATTCATTTTGTTGTGGTGTATATGGAACAATGTGTTTCCTTTGGATGCCCCCGTAGTGCAAGAACTTGCAGTTATTGTTCACATATTCGCTTCCATTATCTGTTCTTAACCTTTGAATTTGATGTCCGACAGCTTTTTCTACAAGGGCCTTGTAGGCCAAAAACTTGTCAAAACTTCACTTTTAAGTTTTAAAAAGTAAAACCCAAGTACGTCCCGAAAAGTCATCAATGAAAGTTAAGAAATACTTGCACCCATAAAAGAAGGGAGAAGAAAGTGGACCACTAATAAATCATCGCGGAAATGTCAAGTAGCGATCTCGAAAAGGCCAAGAGGCATCAATGCTTGTCAGTTGTCCCGATGATGTTTTGTCGAGAACACAACCGCACAAACAATTCATCTCCGCATTTAGAAACAAGATGAAGACCAGTCACCATCTCTGATTACATAGTTGTTGCGGTAATGAGCTTATAGTTTAGATGACCAAACCGGCCATGCCAAAGTTTGTTCAAGTCATCGCTTTGAGCAACAAAACCGGGACATGAAAAGCCGATGACCCAAAGCTAGTCAAACTTGTACAACCTCGTAAATGATCCACCGGGCCAATTCCAATTGCAAGAATATTATTAGGATATTTTAGATCCTTGATTACAAACTTGGTGAGGTGAAACTCTAAATTTTACCTTCACTTGAATGACTAATTTGATATACCATATAAGGTTGTAAGAAAGACTTGGAACACATGTAATACATCATTGAAAATGACCATTTTCTACCTGGTCTGTTCCGTGATCCTACAACACTAAGAGATCTATCACTCAAATAAATATTTCCCTTTGGTAAGCTACATTCATTTAGAGAAGAAAAATATGGCTTTATCCTAGCCATATGATAAGATGCTCCCTCAATCAATAAGCCACTCATCAAGAAGAAGTAGTAGTAGAAGTTGTAATAGCTGTCCTGTAAGCGTGAAAGTGCATGTCCATGAGAATAAGAAGAAGAAGAAGAATCAATATTGATGTTGTTCTTCTTCATCGCTTCTAAGGCTTCCATCTTCTTGAAACATTTGGACTCATCATGACCATCTTTATTACAAAATTTGCAATGTCCTGCTAGTATTACACATTTATATTTTGGATCCTTTGCTCATTAGACGAAGCCATATGAGCCGGTTTGGGACCCTAGGTTGTTTGTTGTTGTAGCGAGGATGTTACTTCTTGGGATACTTGGGCTTACTCCTTCTGCTGGGCAACTAAGGCTTTTGTTTGAGGTACCTGCAGCGGTTGATCACTCCAAGTTGTACAAGATTATCTTCCCTCTCTAATCAAAGGAAGTACAAAAGGACTCAAGAGTGGGTCTCTACATAAGCTTTCCCTACGTACCTCCTTCATGGCATGTGCTGCAGATACAAACACATAATATGCACTACCTAGCTTTAGAAAGAATATGATATATGCAACGCTTCTTCCTTCATTACTATCTTACATTCTTCACATAAAATTCTAAGTGTTTTAAACTTCTAGATAGATAGTCTCCAAGGAAAGAAAAAATCACTTGCACTCAAGGTCAAGATTTGATTTTGATTGGTTGTGCTCTTTAATAATATTGAGTTTTCCAAACACAGATTCAATATTGTTCCAAGCTACTTTGGGGTCATCAACTCCTTGAAGGTGGTACCTTAAAACAAGAGAGATGGAAATCTACCTTAGTCCACGGTTTGGCCATTCCTATTATCCCATTTGGATTTCTTATCGTCATCAGTGGGGGTTGTTTCCTCTCCCATGGTAACTGGGTACGCCTTTATTTCTTAATAAATCTCCATATGGGATTATCCATTGGAAGTAGTTGTTGCTGGTAAGCATGACAAGACTTGTAGAAGCCATATTGGGCCATGTAGATAATGTGGATTTAAAAACTGAAAATACTGATCTAGATGGAAATATCTCAAAAAGTTAAGGCGGTTTAAAAAAAAACTAAAGACTAAAAAACTGACCGATGTGAGAGTTATGCCCCTTTAAAATGCATAAATCCAAACTAAATAACCACTTGATAGTGTAGTTACTTTATGAAGGGACCCACTTTTATAAAGAGAAGTGGGATCACTTTACAATGAGGTTACCTTATAACAAAAGTTGTACGCAAAATAACTCTAAAATAAAACATAAAGCTACTTATAGTGATTCACTTTTATACTTGAAGTGAAATGCACTTTTACAATTTTTAGCATGAACTTTTCAAAAAAAGTACCAAAGAGAGACTTAAACTCAAGACCTCTTACTTAATAAGGCAAGTTTTAAATCCAAATGGTCTAGCAAAACATATTGTAATGTCTGGCAGGATTTTTGTTGTTGTTGTTGTTGTTGAAGACGGCCTTTGGAGAGCATGTTCAAAAAACTATTTTCACACAAGGAAAAATTTCGGGCTTCTACGACAACAAGGGTTAGATCTCGGTTAGCTTACCTTAAGATGCACATTTTTATATATGTTTCTCGATTTTCCAAGATCGCATAGAGCACAGGGAAAAGAGAATACGCCGATCTAAAGAGTAAATAACCCTAAAAATAAAAAAAATACAAACCCAAATAAAATCAAAACTTTTGCAAAAATTCTAAAAAAAATGCGATTCAAACTTTTATAACCTCCCCGGGACCGACCAGAATGGTCGTGATCTTGGGAAAAAGGAAACCTTTTCTAGTGAAACAAAGAGTGTATCCAATTGAAATCAATGCTCAAGACGCAATGGAATAACCCACTTAGCCCAAAAATGCAATGAATGCCGTGGAGATGAAGAAAATCCTCGGGCTTCACGATCTCGACCCACAAATGTGAGCCGATCTTCAAATGCGTTCTGATACCATGTTCACAACACATGTATTCCAATAGAGGACTAACACCTTCGCAAGAACTAATTTCCACATAACCAGATCAAAGATCAACACACCGATGTTTTCTGTGGTAAACTCCCACGGGAAAACATCCACGCCCCACCAACGCACTAATTTGGAGCAGCTTTATTAATGCAAAGAAAAAGATTACGAGAGATTTTACAAGAGAGTTTCTCACAATCGATCATTGGAAAATGACCCTCCATGCCTTTTAAATAGAGATCATGGACCAATCGTAGCGCTAAGACCGATCAATGGTCGCTAAGATCGAGGAGAGTATGAACCGCATCGAATCACTCTAAGGTCGGAACATATCATGATCGCCGATTTCTAACTACAAATGCATACCAATGCATGCCTAAAGAAAACACACTTTTACTCAACAAACATATTAGACCAAGTAGATCTTAACTAACTCCTAAGTGTCTAAATATCCCAACAAATGCCACATCATTTGTGATTTCAGCATGACATATTGGGACAACTCGACAGTTAGAGTGATAAGGATGCAAGCATGGAAGTTAGAGTGTCCAAAGGGTGACACATGTGAGTTGTTGATTGTGTCAAAATAAAGTGGGTCCTAGTTGAATGTATAATACCATTGTAACATCATATCAAAATTGAATTGTTGATCCAGGCAATGAGAAGATCTCCACTATTCATCGTAGAGGCTCCAATAAAAGTGGAGTTGATTAATGAGTTTCAAAAAGGGAACTCCGAGGAGAAATATGGACCATAGGTCACTATGCAAGTGAGATGCAACCTTAGTCATAGATCAGCATGGGCCCCATATGAATTTTTCACTATAGTTAGAATGACAAGAGATAACCAGTGTGCACATTGAGAGAGAAACGCAATCGAACTCATTGATTTCAAATTGTGAGGACCATTCGATCTATCCAAGTACGATTCATCAAAGTAGAGTGTGTAGAGGTAATTCGACGAAGGAACTTCGAGGATCGATCTAGGTCATCTATCAAAAAAAATAAGAGACACAATGATAATCGTAGATCCATTAGAGGATCCATATCAATCGTTCGATATATGTTGATCTACTTCGAAGAAGGAGAGTGACATAGAAGTGATATGTAGTGACAAATTATGTAAGAAGCAATCGACCACTTTTCATGAGGGACATTGGACCCCATCTCATAAGCATATTAAATATACATTCAAAGTTCCATCTTAGAGTTCCAAACAGGGCCAAAAGTTGTGATGACATCAGCACGATGTTAGCTTCCATGTCAGTTTCATGCATAGCACAATAATTGATCCATGTTTCATCAAGTACATATTTGCATATCCCTTGCAAGGTTTGGTCGGAGTAGATCTTGATCGTCGATCATAGTATATTGGAGTGAATCAACAACATTCATCGGAAATTTCCTGGTCAAAGTAGATTGTGATACACATACTCTGATGGCAAGGACTGTAAGAACACATGTGAGCCTTTGATTTGGATTGGATAGATCTTCATCGTCTATCAAAGGTCACAGTCAGAGTGAATTTTACAAATGAACTCCGACGAGGACTCTAAGAACCAACAATTATGGTTGATCCAATATCGGACAATTGTTTAGCAATGAGTTCATGTTGTGTGGGAAAAGAGAAGATCAACAGTCGATATCTATCATAGGATTGATCGAATGGTCATTATGCATCAAGGTGTTGTTGATTTTTGATACGTTGATAGTCTCGATGGATGTGATTGTAATTCAACGGTTGAAATTCAAAGAAGACATAAATCCAATGATGGCTAGTGTTGATATTCCAAAGGGTCGGATAGGTCCGGTGGTGCCAATGAAAGAGATATAAAATTGATGGACAAGATTGAATCCAGGATTGGATCCGAGGGATGTTGAGCATCAATGTTGTGTTGTGTGGTCCAAGAAAATATTGAGCATGAATAAAAGGGGTTTTCACAAGTCTATTAATAAATGGTGTATCCCAGTCTTAATGGATATTTAAAATTGAACTCACAAGTAAAAAATTTGTATGTAGACAAATATGTGGAGGTAAGAAGCTATAAAAATAACGATTCCCTAATCAAGTGATGGTGGTGTGGAAGTGTGAATGATTGATCTTTATGATCCTAAGTCTCATAAGGTTCTAGGATACATGATAATGGAACAAGGGAATATATGAACGTCTCAAGGTGGTTGGGAGGTGCAATGAATTTCTAAAATTGTGCAAAATGAAAATGCAAAGATAGAGCAGTGACTTTCTATTTGGAGAATACTTGAAGAATATTTTATGTCAGTGTGTCAGTTAAAAGAATAGAATATGAGATAATTTGAAATATAAATACTTAATGGCGGTAGGGTGGAGCTCAGGAGAGAATTGAAGTTCCCACAGTAAGTGGGTGCTTATATTGAATTTTGGTGCCTTCTTTATCAGCAAGTCAATGCTTGTAGAAAGGATTGGTGTCCTTGGCGAATTGGTGTCCGCATCAGCGTGGGTCTTTATGACAAAGTTGGTTCCTGCAGTCTCATAAGTTGGTGCTTATAATAGGGATGGGTGTCCCTCATAGGTTGGAGCCTCCAAATTAATGAATTGATTAATATGTTTTGGTATGTATCCCATTTGGGATTCCACATTAAATTTCTATGTACAATACTTTAGTGTTGATATCTGATGACATGGTTAAATAGTAACATTGCTTATGATTGATTATGTAATAAAATATTAAAGTGGTAAAGTGAAAAAAGTGTAAAAATATATGAAATACTTATTCACTCTCAATGTTTATAACAGTCCAACATTCGGCGCCATGTGATAACCTCGTGACTCTCGGGCTTTGACAATTGGATTGATATTTGTGTTGGTGATTTGAAGTGAAGAAGGACTTGGAATTAAAATTTAATGCACATTGGTTTTGGTGAACGTGATGGTCCATGCATTGAAAGCAGCGGAGCTGGATTGTTTTGCATAGAAGTTACCTCCCACATTGTTTGGCTTTCCATTTTGGCATTTGGCTTTGTGAACTACAAGGTAGTGTTGTGTTTTCAAGCCCTTGGTCATTGTTAATAGTAACTGTAGCACTTTGTTTTTGAAGTACTTGAGAAACAAGAAAAGGTATGCATTTAGCATGAACCCATCAAATGCTTTTCAATTTCTAGTAATAGTTTTTTAGAAAAAAATCAGTTGGTTTGTGGATGAGTATTTTGTTTGTCCATATTGTTTTGTCTTTCAATTAGAATTTTCCATGCTTGGTTGTATAAGCTTGAATCCTAGCCACAAAATTTATATCATGACCCTACAAATGAATGGTTCGGATGTGTTATGATTCTTCTTTGCTTTTTGTGTTTTTTAAGGAAGGATAGTGTAAGCTATGTGTCAAGCCTCATCTTCATTGTTTGATACTTTGAAGTATGCAAAATAATTTAAAGAAAAAATGTGAAGACATGGATATAAATTTTGTTTGAAGGGTTCGAACTCCATTATGATGGAATCTAATCTCCAACTCAATTATATCTCCGTGATACCATGTTTCACCCAAATAATGTCACCATGATTTAATCTCACAGCTCCACCACAAATTTTATCAAGGTCCCTTCCTGCGGTTTCTTTGGGTAATCGGTTTGATTTCCCACCGAGGTTGATACCATTTCATGGATAAAACATTACCCTTGAACTTTCAATTGTGGCATTTGAATTGAGTAACAAGGTTTTTGCATACTTATAATCCTTCATGTGAAGCTAACATCTATATTCTTGCATAAGAAACTTACAATATAGAATTTTCAGTCTCAAACCATGGTCGACTTCTGGAAATCCAATAATGTGTTATCATGGTATTCAAATAAGCCGAATGTAACACCGGTTTCATAGTCCAAACCCTGAATTTTTTTGCATGACATTGGAAAGCTTGTTCTAAGTCTGTTAAAAGTTATGTGTTCCTGGTTGGTCTGATATCTTGCAATCTAGATACGAGGAAATTGTTGTAATTAACACAGGCATGTAAATGTGAATATTATAGTAGGTTATTTAAAGGTATTGTTGGTACCAGTTTCACATCTTTCTATCTCCAATATGTTTAAATTCATTATTTGATGTTTTTGGAGGAAAATTCTGCTCTATACATTACCATTATAAAAAATGATAGTGACCAGAATGCGCCCTTAAAAAGCTTTATTTATTACATTATGAATTTATGTGAAGTATTGGGAAGTGATGATGAATGTCCTGGCTTGGATTATGAACTATTATGATATACTATTTGATTGGACGGCATATAAAAGGAGCACAATACCGGAATTTAAATCATATTATTATTTTGAAATACATTTGTACTCTACATGCAAGTCCAAGTCCTTCCATGATTCTACTTTACATACATTATTCCCCCTCAATACCAAAATCATACATCATTGAAAGTCATCATTCTCCTTGCCCCTATTTCATGAGTTATGGAATTGTTTTCTATTTGAAGAAGGTTACCAACTTGGCATGAATGGTTGATTATAAAAATGGATAGATATGCATAATTGACTGAGCTTGTTACCGTACCGGGATTATTGGATCACGCCTTCATGAACGGTGTGGGTACAGCTGAAGGAATGTTAGCGACTTTAGGGGTAAAATTTCCATATTTTCATTTTCCATGTTATTCTCCTAATTCTCATACCATGTTTCATTGAATCTTCCATGTTCTTCCCCCTGACTCATAACTAGTTCAAGGATCTTACTTTGAATTGAAAATTGATTGTGTTGACAATTTATGGAGAGGATTTGGCATGGCATGTGTAAGAGGATTATTGGAAAACATTGGAACTTGGATTATTATTCATGATAAATGTATTATTATTTATGTACACGTGTCACTTATTTATTTTTCATTTAATTTACTTTTCATACATTAAAAACACTTTTCATATTCCCAAGTAACATTGAAATCCCCATGTTCTTAAATAATGACAAATTGTACAAGATGACGAAGTGTTTCAAACCAGAAATGTAAATTTGTCTTGATTATTCCTTCATTATCCATGGTTGTGTGTATGCTTGTTTGTTGATCAAGTCAGATATTTTTATTAAAACTATGTTGATGTAAATCATGTTTGATGTTTTACTTTCTATTTGTACATACTCTAACTTAGATCTGTACTTCAGATGATATTATTCAGTAGGGGAGGCCATGGAAAAGGAAACAAGGGAAGAGGGAGAAGGCCTGATGATTTTTGGGGAAATAAAGAATTTGTTTTTCAATCCATTTTGATGTTGGATTCTAAGGAATTCAATCAACTCTGGAAAACTGGTTTCCTTAACTTGGTTGGACAAGGAGCTTTCCAACCATGTCCCCCACCTAAAATGCCATTTCCCCAACCTCACCATATTCTTTCTACTATTCTTGTACGACCACATGTTTCTTTACCTCCTAACATTCCAGGCAATGATGGTAGGAATGAACTTGTGAATTCTCCTCAGCATCAAGTCCAAGGATGGCCCACAACATCATTTCCATTGCCTCCACTTTGTCCCAAGCGATATTCCTTGCATATTACTTCAAAATCTTCTCATACCCATTCTACTAAGCTATTAAAGAATATTAAATAACATATTCAAGATCCTGAGCCTAGTAAAGGAAAACAACCTTCCCAATCTATCAACTCTGATCAATCATTAACCTCATCACATTCAGTCACCTCTCATGCCAAACATCCAAAATGAAAGTAAACACATTTCCTTTGAGGACATACATCTGAAAGCATCAACAACAAGAGGTAAAGCACATGTTAATGAAGTTTTGGAAGTCATAAAGTTAACAAAATTACAAGGAATCAAATAAAGTAAAATTGCCTCTCAAAAAAAACATGACTTCTAATTTTATAGTGTTACTATAATGGTTTTATTGTTGGGGTAGATCTGGTTATTTTTTGAGACAGTGGTTTGTTTGGAAAAACTAGTTACTCATCTTTCTTTGATATCTTACATCTGGCCTTGTGGACAACTTGATGACATATTTTGACATATATATTACAACCTTTTACTTAAACTATAGTTTGATATATTTATTTTTGACAAATGAATTTGCATATATTGAGTATTTGGGAGTCACAAGGATGTTTACATGTACTTTTATGAGCTAATTGGGATATGTAATATGTTGATGACTACAAGTCAATGTTTGATGACATTAATTTGTATTTATTTGTCAAGGAGGAACATGTTAAAAAATTTTGGTATGCTCATTTAACCATAGACAATGTCACATCATTGTCACCCAACCATAGGCATTCACATGCCACCCCCCGAGCACAATAACCTTTTCTTAGATGGAATGATTACATAAATTCCACACTAGAACCAATAGATTAAACCCTAACTAGAAACACCATTGATGCAGTAGTAACACAATACCAAGAGAATGTACCTCTACTAATAGAAGCATACCTTTCAATCGAGAAGTACAAGAGAGATACCAGAAAGAATAAGAATATTCCACAATAGTTGTTGCACTACTCTCTCTCCATACTTGTGCCTTCTTTTGTTGTAGTTGCAACTCCTTAGACTTGCACAACGCTATGAGTGAGCACAAGTCGAGCTTGTAAGTAACCTTCTTATTTATACTAATATTTCCAAGTGACTTTTCCATGTGGCGTCAACTTCTCTTTATGGGCCTTCTAATTATTTATTATTATTCTCCTGACTATTTCTCTTCTATAGGGTTTTTACACATCTATTTAATGGTTCTCTTTATTCTCAAATATTCTATTCTAACTAAAAAGGTTACACTTTGAGGTTAATACCTCCCTGTGAGCTACCAAAACATCAACACTCCCTCTTATCTACTGAGGTATTATTAATCCAATATGTTCTTCATGTAGGGGTCTCAAACACATCCATCCATCTCATGATGGAATGAACAAGACTCGCATGGTCTTGTAGATCATTCTACAGGTAACATCACCTCATAGCCACAGAAGCTATCATATGATCAAACAACATGTAACAAGTAGTATGGCCACAAATACCATATCATGAACAAAAATATCATGTCAAAAGAATCACAATCATAGCCACACATGCTTTTTCATAGTCACACACACATACTATCTGATGGTCATGTCACAGTTATGCATCTGGGGCCTCATCAACCATTTGGGATTTATGTCATCATGGGACTTCAAATAATTCAGCGCCAAAATAGGAAACCTAATTAGCCGGACACTTAAACATGGCATCTAGTTCATACATAGCTAGTAACCTTTCCATCTCACACATAATCTAGCATCCAGTTCATACAGAACTAGTAAACATGTTTCACATAGACTTAGTGCATCTAGTTCACATAGAACTAGTAACTTGCCATCTCTCACAAAATATGGCATCTTGTTCATATATAACTAATAACTCACTATCTCACACACAATATTACATCTAATTCATACATAACTAGTAACTCATCATCTCACACATAATCTGGCATCTAGTTTGTAAAGAACTAGTAACTCGTCAGTTAGCATATAATCTGACATCTAGTTCATAGAATCTAGCATCTAGTTCGTACAAAACTAGTAAACCCTTTGGTTGGCACACCAAGAAACTAGTCCACCTGCGACCCTAATTTGATCACTTATGATTAGGCGATGTAGTTTGCACACACTACCCATCTATCCTTGGGCATATTAGGAAACACCTCCAACCACAATGTGTTGGCCTCCAACTTTGAAGATGGGAAACTCGCCATCCCCGAAGGCTCGACATCTGTTGAGCTTGTGCGAGGTCATGTTGAATGGTTCCATAGTTAGTAACATGCCTATGAATGACTACCCATTTTTGTTGCCAGTTAATCAATGTTGTTTCTAGAATCAAAGATTTGTATCTCATCACCCCTCTTACTAGGGAAGTCCTTGTGGACCACACCAAGCTTGTCCCCTGAAGTACATGAACTTTACTCTTGACAAAGACTTGGTCAATCGCCTACTATATTCACTAGAAGCACATATCGATCTTCATTGCTCCCCTTCTCGCACCATATCTCTAATATGATGGTACCTGATCTCGATATCCTTGGACTTTTCATGAAACATCTGCTCCTCTAATCAACTTACACAACTCGGTTTCCAAGACTAGATACAAAGTCACCCCTAACTCTAGATCAAATAATCTTGCAAGCATATTCTGAATCCACATTTCTTCGCTACTAGCCTAATGTTGTTATATACTATGCCTCACTGCATTCAGGCATCACTAATTAGTCTCGCTCTAAAGAAACATCCGATGTAATATTTTGGTCCAGAACACTACCAACCTAACTGGTTCATTAAATCCTTATAGGCTTATCTCAATTTATCCGAACATAGACCAATCCATAATCAATTGCACCCTTCAAGTAATTCCTCATCACATGTTTAGTTGCAATCAAGTGAACACCTCTAGGTTCGATCATATATCGGACTTCAATGTGTTCATCAGAAAACATATATGTCCTGGCCTTGTGTTTGTTGGGTACATCAATGAACCACCATTTGTTCATACACCGTACATCCATTGTCTCTCAATATATCACTCCAATAATTTTAGATTCACACCATTGGTGTAGGCATGAATTCTGTGTTAAATCCATCGCCTATAACCCTTTAGAATATCTACATTATATTTTCCCTAGTTAAGAAAAATCTCACCCCGGTCTCTGCCATACCTCTAGACCTTAAGAAATAATGCATCATACCCAGGTCTTTCATCTCAATCTCTATACTCAATATTCCTTTTACTTCGCTGATGATCTTTTTCGCCTCCTATTAGAAACAGTCATCCATGCATACAAGAATATCACTAGTCCATTATCCATTCTAAACCTTGTAGTAAAGGTTAGGATCTACTTCACTCTTGGTAAATCCCAAACTCAATGTAAAACCCACAATCTCTAATAAAGCACCAAGATTTGGGTGCTTATTTCAACTATGAAGGCTTTCTTTCAATCCAGACATGTCTCCTCCTCATGTGTGGCTCAAATCCCTCTATGGTTGCCTTAATGACGCTTCCCTCTTCCTCTTCGACTACACCATTTAGGAAGGTTTTCTTCACATCCATCTGATGTACCTTCCATTTCATCACTATAGCTATAGAAAGTATAGCTCTAATCAAAGTGTGCCTTGCCATCGTGGAGAAAAAATTATCCTCATAATCTATTCCTTTTCTTTGGAGAAACCATGTGCCACAAACCTTGCCTTGTACTTCTACATCGTTGCCTCGCTGAATTCTTTGTTTTGTAAATCCACTTGGGACTTACCATTGTCTTCTTTTGGTATTGAAACCACATCCCATAAGAATTTTACATGGACTGGTATTCCACAATAATGGCATCCTTCCATACTTTCTTATTTGCATCCTCTTCATAACAGGTAGGCTCAATGTCAATGATATCACTTAACAATGCTATGTAACTAGAATATGGTTGCAGTCTCTTTATTTCTCTGAAAAGATCCATCTAGAGCACTATACTTCTTGGCATCCTAAATAATCTCACAAACCCATGTTGGTCTTATTTTCTTTGTAATCATTTGTGCAGGCATTTTTTGTTCTTCCATGTCATGGTCCTCTCGACCATGCTCTTCTGGCACAACATTATTACCAACATCCGACTTCAAACTCTAGGAGATTCAAGCTCCTAATCATGGATCTCATATATATCCTGTGTTTCCTTGATCTACTCGTAAATGTTTCATCCTCATCAAGGTAATATCTCTGCCAATAGTCGCATCTTATCCAGTGAACTGTGGGATGTAGAATCTATATTTTTGATATCTCACTATATCCAAAAATAACCCTTCTTTCCCCAAGATTCAACTTCATCTATTATCCCAAACATTCACATATAATGGACAAACTCTAAATATTCTCGTGGTTGACCTCTAGATTTTCCTCCTAAAAAACGCTCTTATGGTGTCTTGTTCTCAAGAGAACGATGAGGACTTATGTTATTCACATAAGAAATAGTCTCGGTTTCTTCTTCCATAGGTACATAGGAAACTCTTGATCATCAATCATGGCCTTGCTGTTTCCATGATTGTTTGGTTCTTTCTTTCTAACACACCATTCTTCGGTCAGAGGATTGTAGGGAGTATATATCTCCCTATTAATCCCAACTTCTAATGCGAAGGGTTTGGTTACATATGTTGAAATAATGTAACCGCAAAGAGTATTCTATTATTATTATTGATATATTATTCATTAGATCAATCCCTTTATGGATTGATCATGTCAAGTATTGTAAATAACCAAATCCCATTTTGCGTATTAAAACACTAATTATAATAGAAGTAAAGAGAAGTCAATTCCCCATATTAATATGCTAAAGGTGGTTATAACCACCAGATTGAGAATTTAACCCTGCCAGTGAAAAGACACTCAAAGGCTGATTAGAGAGTAAATAAAGAGGCTAGCGTCCCATTTGGACACACACTCACTCATTTGTTCATTAGAGCACAAGTTTAGTGTTGTAGTTGGAGAAGAAAGAAGAGAGAGAGAGAGGGTGCATCTTTGGGAGAGGAACTGTATTGCTTGAGTTATCTCTTGGCATTGTATTGGCTATCTATATTATGAAGTTTTGCTGGCTTTCCCCCATGAGGGTTTCTGTGATAAATGTCGTGTCTCTTGTGATTATGTATTTTTCAATGATCTTAGATTATGCTATTGTTAACTAATGAAATACAAACAACTATAATAATATCTTAAACTCCTTAACATGGCATCGTGAGCAAGCTAAAGACAGGATCTTCTACAAGAGAAAGTGAAAACGCCATTGTTGTGTTACATGCAAATTAGGGTTTTTGCTGTGAAGAAGTATTTCACCCCAAAACCATCTAGCAAAGTGTGCTCTTCTCAAGGATCACTTTGGCATCCTCGAAGACAAATTTTCAAGTGGCTAGATCTCCTGAAGTGAAAACCTTGGTTTTCATAAAGCACTGGCAAATTTAAAGTTCAAAGTACCAAAAGTACTCTATAGAGTACCAAAAGTACCAAAAGCACTGCACCATAAACTGTTGATCAAGTTGTAGGGGGTAAAAGTTGGATTTTCTAAAATCTAATCACACCAGGCTACTGCCTAGGCGCACCTCCTGGTAAGTTCATGATTTAATTTTGAGCATTTTCATTTTTGTCATTTTCCGAGCTCCTGTGTAAAGATACTGGTGCTTAACAAGCTTGTTGACAGATGGAAGGTGGAAACTTTCGTAGTTCGGAAGTAGGATTGGTCTCACCCTTGAAGAGAAATGACCTAGCAATATTCACAAAGAAGAAGTTCCAGAACCCACCGAAGGCCGTAGGGGAATAAAGAAAACACCACAAGGACATAATTAGGACCAAAAGAATCATTGCGTGGACTAATCAAAGATCACTTGATTCTCAAGTGTCATCAAAGAAGCACCTCAAATAAATTTTGTAAGTGCCCTCAGAACTGCATCTATAAGGAAGGAAATAAATATAAACTAGAATATGAATCAAGAAATCAACTCAAGAATATTAAAGGGATGCAGAGTAAGCTTTAAACAATCCAAGAATATTTCTCTCCGTATCTCAATTCAAAGAACAACTTGAAGCAATCAGAGATGATATGATGAAGACGAACTATAATGACGGCCCTTAATGGTCTCAATGCTAGATGCATTCATCCAAACCATTTTTGCAAGAAAGGATAAACTATTATTTGACAATCTGTGGGAAGAATGCATTCAAAAAGAAACAACAGTAGCTAACCGAGAGGCCTTACTTGCAAGAGATGAAGATCAAGCTCTGTTACTCACATTAAAGGAGGAAAAAAGAAGTCTTACTTCCAAAAAGAAACTGATAAAGAGTCTAACCTCCAAAACAAATTCAGTTATAAAGAATCCCAACCAAAGAGATTCCATAAAGAAAGGAGAATGAAAGGAAAGATATTACTCATTTGTCTAATGCTACCATTGTGACAATATGGGACATATTGTGAGACATTGTCCAGCTATACCAGAAGAATACAAGAGGAAAAATAAGATACATCATGCCTGCCGAAGATGAAGAGCCACCGCAAAGATGTTAAGAGAAAAAATTAAAGACTATGTCTTGCCTCGACCCTCCTCGTGATCTGCAGAATAATTGAGAGGACATTTGGCTCCATTAAGAGGGTTCTTCCAAGCACATGATAGGTCAAAGAGATGTTCTCTCTTGCCCTTCAGAAAATAATTTTTCTCATAAAGTAACACTTGGAGATGATTAATAATACCCCATCAAAGGAGTGAGAGAATCAAACCACAAGCTTAATCTGACTCCAATGAAGATGAAGGATGTACTTCCATGTACCGCAGTTTGACAAATAACCACATCAACTTTAGAAAATAAAGGCTTTAGGAATTTCCTTTAAGTAGATGATGCGTTTCATGTGGGCTAAAGGAGAAACCATGAAAGAAGCAATCATCATTGGAAAAGAAGAAGGTATTGACTATGAAACTAAAGGGTCACTCAAAAGAAGCCATGACCCATGCTATATTGAGAATCCATGTGAACTTTGGTATAGAATATTAGCACACATAAAATACAATGAATTACTATATGTATGCAAGGCAACAATGTGGCCCACCAAACTCAAGGTTGACCATGAAGGTGTGTACATGGATGTGCACAAGGGAAGAACATCGTAAGAACCCTTTTCCAAAGAGAGACGATAGTGCTGTAAGGAGTAATAGAACTCATTCACTCATATGTGTGGCCCAATGCCATCATCCTCCATCAGTAAGGTGTGTATACTATGTATCCTTTATTGATGATTATTCTCAGAAAAGACCTGGGTTTATTTGTTGAAATCAAAAGATGAAGTGTTCAGTAAATTCAAGGAATTCAAAGCCTTGATA
This sequence comes from Picea sitchensis, assembly GCA_010110895.2. Lineage (NCBI taxonomy): Eukaryota > Viridiplantae > Streptophyta > Pinopsida > Pinales > Pinaceae > Picea > Picea sitchensis. Next base: position 33,339 of record SNQJ01S0050275.1, read on the forward strand.
GAGAATATTTCTGAAAGAAATATCAAGATACTCAGGTCAGATAATGGAGGAGAATACACCTCAAAAGAGTTTGTAAACTATTGCAAAGATGTCAAGATTAAGATGGATCTCACCACTCCTTACAATCCTCAACAAAACGGTGTGGAAAAAAGAAAGAATAGAACGATAATGGAAGTAGTGAAGACCATGATCCATGATCAAGATCTTCCAATGTGCTTATGGGAAGAAGCAACAAAAATAGCAATATATGTACAAAATCGATTTTCCCATAGTGCACTTGGGTTTAAGACCCCTGAAGAGATGTTCTCCAGAAAGAAGCCAAAAGTAAGCCATCTCAAAATATTTGGCTGCCTAGTATTTGTACATATTCCAAAAGAGAAGAGAATTTGTGTGGTGATGCCATCCTAGTGTTGTGCTTCCAGCTTAATTGTTGTGGTGTGCTTCCATCTTAATTGTTGTGTTGAGATTCCATCTTAATTGTTGTGTTGAGATTCTAGTTTAATTGTTGTGTTGAGATTCCAACTTAATTGTTGTGTTGTGATTCCATCTTAATTGTTGTGTGGTGTGCCAGCCTCGTGCTGTGACGATGTGCCAGTTGTTGGGTCACATATTTGTCCATATTTTCATCATCTATAGATATCCATTCCATCCCTTATTCATCCTATTATCATTCATTTATCATTCCATTTGCCATACATTTGCTACAAATGCTCATAAAATGACATATTATTCATGTTATGCTTTAGTGGTTAATAATGATTATTCTTCCTTCATTTTTAATGAATTAAAAACTATTATGCATGATTTTTATGATGATGGTTTGATGAGTGATTTTATGTAGAAATAGTTGTAGCAATCAAGGTTTCAACCTCCAAATGGCACATGTGAGTTCCAACTCATGGTTAACCGTTTTTAGTGAAAAACGTGGCAGATAAGGAGATATGAATTTGCGTGGAATATTGTGAATAGATGAGGATGAATATCCAAAATATGAGACATGGGTTTTGTTCATAATGGGCCCAATTAAGTTCATCGTGGGTTGTTTTCCAATTGGAGCTACGGTTTGAGAGAAATCGGTGGCTCTTTAAAAGGGTATTTTTCCATATTTACAGTTGCGGCTGGTTCTCTAAACTTAGCAATTTGTTTGAGCAACCCAACGATTTGGGGATTTGATTTGTATAAATAAGACCTCTTCAATTAGAAGAGAGTCAGTTATGAGATTATATAGAATTTATTTGTAAGAAAGAGATGAACTTATGTAATTTCTGAGTTTTCTTCAATAATACAAAGGAGTTGATGGATCTGCAATTAAGTGCAACTTTCTCTTAATATTGTAAGTATTTTGGCCACGCATGCTAGGTGAGGCAGGGCCCCCTCAATTTGGTATGTGTTGGTCTTATTCATTTACTTCTATTTTTCTTTTCATTGTCTTAATTTATCTTGGTTTATGATGAGTTGTTCATTGCTTACAGTTGTGTGTTGTTTATTAGATTGTTGTTACAGTGAAGATTCAATTCATGTTGTTGTTACTCCATTTTGTTAATACTCCTTTAATTTATGTAAGAATGTGGTAGTGATTTTATTTCAGATGAGTGTATTTTCAAGCAAGAGGGGATTTGATTGATTTTAAGTTATGTGTCTTATTTTATTAAATAGATAATAGTGTTAGTTGGAATTTGTTGATTGCATATATTGTGTACGGTAACTTTGAAATAAAATACTTCCTCGGGTTGACAAGTTAAATAGTTGGGAAAATACTACAATGTAATTAATTCAACATTAGTTCAGCCCAATGTAACGACTATTACTCCTTTGAGTGTAGTTGTTTTTCATTTGAATGGAACAACTGTCGTTCCCTTCACATGATTGTTATTCCTTTGAATGTAATTGTTGTTCATTTGAATGGAACAACTGTCGATCCCTTCGCCTAATTGTTGTTCCTTAGAGTATCGTTGTTGTTCATTTGAATAGAACAACTGTCATTCCCTTTACGATTGTTGTTCCCTTTACATGAAGTGTCGTTCATTTGAATAGAACAATTGTCGTTCCCTTTATGATTATTGTTCCTTTATAAGTGTTGCATCTCTGGAGGCTAGGTATTGAAAACGGAAGGTAAGAACCTACGTAGGAAACAAGTAAAATGCTTGTGCCAACGCCTACCTTTGGATGATGCATAAAGGTTGGTTTTAGGACATATTTAGAGCCCAGAATTTTAGCATCGTTGTCGGGGAAGTTATCAAGGGCGCACAAGTCCAACTAACATTGTTTTTTTTAGTTGCATGTTCTTGACTCCGAGTTGAAGGGTCAAGGCATGTAGGTTTCTTGATTGTTTCTTTCTTTGCATTTAGTTTTTAGTTTTTGATCCTAAATATTATCATTTCTCTTAGTGGTGATGTAAGCACCACCCATCCTACTCACAAGTTGACAGGAACATTTGAAGAAGGAGCCTTGAGATAGCACATGAAGAATCCAACAAAAAGATAGCAGGTAAGAAGGAGACAAAATTTGTTACCTTTGAATTCCCCATCAGAGATCCTAAATGTGTGGTACAAATGCAAATCATTCCCCCATCCAATCTACCAAATTTTCACGGTTTGGAAAATGAAGACCCTGATGCATTCTTATTTCAATTTGAAGTACTTTGTAGAGGTTATGGTTATTTTACTAATGATCAAAAGTTGAATATTTTTCCTCTTTCTCTAAAAGGAACATCCCTCTGATGGTTCATGAGCCTCGGTGGGAATTCTATAAAAACTTGGGAAGACATGAAATATGTATTCTTGCAAAAGTATCTATATTATTGCAGGGTCAGTGACAATAAATTTGGAATGACACAAGGAGAAGAAGATATTTTGGAGGAATATGTGGAGCGCTTTCAATACAACCTTCAAAGATACAAAAAAAAATAGTTGGGAAAAGAGACCTTGAAAACACTCCTGCTCAAAGGAATCCATGATGAATCTTTAGAAATCTTAAATTTGATGGGAACAGGTGATGTATTTCAGTTACCATATGATGATATTTGTGATTTATGTAGAAGGTATTCAAGAGGGAACTTCAATATTGGTAAGAATTCTAGTGAGCCTTCTTCTCAATATTTTAAATTTGTTGCAAAAACAAGAGTTATAGGAGCTGAAATCGGTAATTCAATTGAAATTTTTTAAGTTGATATCATTAACTCATTAAATTCACAAGTGAATATTTTGAAGGATAAGAAGAAATGGGAGGAACCTGAAGAAATAGTTTGTCCTCAATGCCAGAAGAAACATATTGCAATGGATTGTCCTCTGTATAGTCTCATAATTTGTGGCATATGTGACTTGATTCATTAAACGGATCGTTTCCCCTCCTTACCCAAGATAAAACAAATATATCAAAGAGATCGAGGATTTGTAGCAATTTCACAACAACAACCATGGCCTACATGTATGATTCAAAACTCTATCCCTCCATTTCCTTACTCTCACAAGAAATCATTGAATACTCATACACCATGGCAACTATGGCAACCCCAATCTCACTCCTACCTACCGTGTCCATAAGGCTAGCATGGCCCATCTTATGATCCCATGGCTATTTTCCCTCATGTTGCGACAACCACCAATCCTCCATACTTTCCACAAGCTCTTCAACAACATCTTATTTTCCCATTAAGGTCATCCACACAAATCAATCAACTATATTTTCCATACTTAAATTTTCATCATGCTCCTCCATGCCCTACACAATTTCTTTTTCAACCCACCTTGCACCCTAACCATAATAAAGTAGTGCAGTATACTTAGAGTGTTGACCTGCACAAATTTCCTACATTTACCACTTATCTTGCCTCACCTACACCATCGAAACAAATCCATATGAGGCTTGGGCAGGTTGTAAGTCCAAGACTTGAAAATGAAGTTTCTTATCATCATCAGCAAGCCGACAAGATCAACAAATCTGATGAAAAACAGACATTGGAACCGAAAAGTGAAACATCTTTTACATCATGGTCATTGGATATGAATCTCTTCTGCATTCAGGAAGATCAGTTTTCTAAAGAGATTCATGGTGTAACAACTATAGGAAATCAAGGGAACAAGGACTATATTGAGTCTTGGTTTCAATCTGTCACCAATCTGCAGCTTCATGCTATACTTCAGCAATTCTTGGCACCATCGTTTCAAGGGAAGTTGGTCTTTCATATCCTGGTATTCATAAAGTTATATTTTTCAGTTGTGGGTATGAGCATATTTGAGACTTTGTTACGTAACTGGCTTCATTGGAAGTATTCTTATACTTGAGTTAATTCATTTTTCAAGTAAAGTAGGGTAGGGTAATGAATGAATTTTCAATAAATGCTTAATGGAATTAATTAGTTTATTTATAAGCATTAGTAGCCTATTTTAGAAATAAAAATTAGTCACATTCAAGAGATCATCATTCGATCGCTTGTAGCCTTGATCTCATGGGATTTCTTTCAAAAATCATCAATTTTTTAAGTTTTAGCAGTTGTTGCACACGTTGTGTAAGTCAATCTAAGTACTCAGTGCTTGAAATTTTTGGTATGGGCATGTATTCCATTGAAATTTATATATTTAAAAACATTCACAGCTATTCCAGTCACTTTTTGAGAGCCATATTTCATTTATTGGATTTTTGTGGCATTTTGGCTTGAAATGTTTACTAAAACATAGTTGGGACAGTCCATTTTTGGGAGATCAAATGGATTTATTTTCAAACCCTGTTTACATCCCAAGTATCCCTTTGAATCTAGTTTCCAAACCAATTTGAATTTTTGAGATTGGGCATCAAACTAAAAATTTATGGTCAAAATACTAACGGGATGTCAAGCATGCAGCTTAGGAACAGAGTTGGGACAGTCACTTTTTGGATGCCTTATTGGATAGATATTGAAAAATTGTTTCATTGGTATATTCCCCTATGAATATAGTGTATAAATCAATTTTAATCACTCAATTTATATATCATATAAGGAAGTTATGACCAAAACACTGACTGCTTGTCATAAATATGCACTTTGAAAAATCTGTCTTCTCAGTTGTTCATTGGTAAATTTGACTCATCAATTTCTCTTTTCATTAAAACATGTTTCTATTGAAGATACCTACAAGAATATAATTTCATCTCCAATTGGAATCACATCAATCTATCATCAAACAAAAAAATTATGCCTAAAACCATGACTATTGGTCTAGTCTAAAATTCGAAAAACACCTTGTCATGCAGGGTGTTACTGAGCATATTTGGAATATCATCACATGGAATTTTCAAAACTTGTTTCTAATGGACATATACCTCTAAATGTACTTTTATTTTTCTTTGGAATCACTCAAATCAGACGAGAAACAAAGAAGTTATGATCAAAATATTGTTGGGTAGTATATGTTGGCCAACACTCCTGAACAGGTATAAAAAGAATTATGTTTCATTTATTTTCTTTGGATTTGTTTTATATGTAACTACATGTTTTTTTTGGGTATGTCTTGGATGAAGAGAGCCTGTACACCTCTCTTCTCCATGATCTCATTTTTTATTGCAGGTAAGTGCTTATGTTTTGCAGGTCCTTGGAAAATCGAAGAAGGTTAATACATGCATGAATGATTCTTGAAGACTTTTTCTCAAATTTTCAAATAGATTGAGCACATAACAAATGGAGAGATTGATGTGCAAACCATACAAAGACCAATGTTTCAGAATTCAATTTCCATTTCTACATTAACCATGCCAAGAATCCTTCTAAGAAGACATTATGCGCATCATGCTCATTCACCAATACCGTGATATGCCTATACATTTATTTTTTCTCCCTCTACCATTCCATCCATTCCATTACCTTATACTCCATTTCATCACTTCCATACTTTCCACTCCAATCATTTCTAACCCATGAATAAAGTCACTCAGCTCCCTTACCTCTTGCTAATGAAAATCGTTCATCTTCAGTTCTTCAAATCCTTTTGTCTATGCTCGCATTGGATGATGTGGGATTCCTTAAGGCCCTCCTTCTAACAAATCTTATCCCATTGATTCCAACACATCATCTGGGATTGAGGTTAGAGTTTCATAGTGCCCTGGGATCTGCATACATCAATGGTATATCTCATTGTTGTTAATCATGGGGATTCATCAATGCCTCTTGATTGACAAATATTGTAGGTGACTTGACTTCAACAAATCCATTTGGAACTGTCAAGATGCACTAAGATAATTTAGAGCTCACTTTCATCAAAGGTTAGTTCCTTCACGTTGATTAACGGCATACATTAATGGCCGATAATCCAATGATTTCTTTCAATGCTCGACTTCAACACATCCATTCGCATGGTAAGAATTGTACCTCGATTTTGTAGCAATTGACGATTATGTGATCTAATGGTTTCAACAGTGACTTGCAGCATCATTTGTTTCAGTATTTCTGCAATCCCTTTCCATTTTCATTTCAGCATTTGATTTTCAAAATAAGAGAAGGAGATTTATGCTTTTGTAGCAGAATTCTTCATCATCATTTGTTTCAGCAGCAGTAGTCTTACATGTAGCCAGCACAACATCATTTCAAATCAGATTCAGCCTCATTCTATTTCAGCTCTCATATACATCTGTCTTGGCATCAATTTGGCTTGCATCAGTTTCAATAGACGTCAGTCCATCCATGCCAATAAAATCTTTCATGGAGGTAAAACTTGAGGTAAAATAGCATGAGTTTTTTATTTATTAAAGATTTAGGAAAATGTCATGAAGAACCACTAAGGATTTATATTCTCCATTTTCATTTCATAACTCATCTATTACCTCTCTTATCCATCCATTACCATATCAGCCTTCACCTCATGCACTCCCAACACCCAAGTCAAATCTTTCCCTACATATCCTAACATGCAAGCATGAGCAATTGATTTGTTGTTGCCACATAAGAACCAGAATAGAGAAATGAAGAAGATCATGATGTCCATTTTCATACAAGCACGTTAAAAGTTAGAGGTATGGTTATTTGGTTCATTTTCATGATATATTCATTCATCTCATGGGTTTCCAATTATCTTTTCCATCCTTTTGACTCGCAATTGAAACAATGTATCCACCTAAAATTTAAAAAGAAATTTCTGTAGTGGCTTGTTTCAGAGGCACATTTCCCATAGTTATTGCAAGCAACAGAAGAAGCCTATGCTTCCATACAACAAGGAAAAAAACAACTTTGAGTCATTATCTTTGGCATGCAACAACAATCATTAGTTTCCGCCCATGGTTTCATATTCCACCATCTATTCTCAGCATCATAATTTTATTGTTGAAATCTTAGAAAGTGAAGGTATATGCAAGGAAAATTCAGATCTCCATTGTGTACTCATATTTTAGCATGCTACTACAGTCTAGCATGAAATCTATGGCAGAAAATTGGGTCACCATTGGTACATGTGGCAACAAATTTACCTGGGTGTTGGGCAAAGTTATTGGAATTTCCAGATTTTGTCATTGGTTAGCTACATTTTTTAATGAGTTATCTTCATTACATGAACAATGGACCAGCTACTATGCAAGCCCAATAATATATTTGAAGAAGGAAGTTGATTGTCCACAAGAACCAACAGTAAAAGAAACTATTGTAGAAGCGATTTTATTTTAAACACATGGGTAGAAATACAAAGGTATGTGGTTCATTTTCTTGGTTCATGATACACTGATGAATGTATTGATTCACAAATTCTGAGCACTTCATAATAATGGTAAAAACTTTATTCCTTACAGTATTAATGTTATAAATTTTCATGGAAAAGAAATCTTCTTATCAATGATGAAAACTTGTGAGGTAACCTACAAACAAAGCAAGTTGCTTTGAGATCTGGAATCCCATGATTACAGGGTTGCAATCCCCATAAGTGAAATTGAGATTATTGGAGGGTATATCATATGGTATGTGGATTTTCAAATACATATGGTTAATAATTTGATGGTAAACTCATGACATGTCCAGCTCAATCAAATTCTAAGATAACATTTGATGGATTTCCAAGATTGGAGGATTGGTATTTAAGCATTGATAAGGTATTTACAACCAGCAGTAAAAGATAATCATGTACTAATCATTTTGCAGCAAGTTCATGACCAGATTCAAGGTTTGCAGATTGTTTTCCCATTAAAAATGTTTCCTTGAAGTACAAGAAAAACCTATTGAGGGAATTTGATGGTGATTGCGTTATATACATAAGCAAGGGGTACTCAGAGATGATTGTCTTCTTATGCATTAGTTTTCTGCAGAGGATCTCTTTTGATATTGTTTTTCAGTTTGATTTCATAATGCAGCATGAGGACATGCTATACAATCAGTGTGCGACAAAAGAGGGGTTACTATGCATGATGGTTTGTTCTCTCATTTGCCATTGATATTTATTTTTCTCATACATGTTATTTTTCTACACAAAAGTGCAGAAATTGATTTGGGCATATCTTCCAAATGACGAACTGGGTTGTCATGATTTGGTATGATGAAGCATGGGATTAATATGCCTACAAAACCCACTTTTTACTTTGTAAAAAATGTGGTGTTGTCAGAACTGTTTCAAGAGATTTTCAATTACGAGGAGTTTCAACAACAGGATATCTTGGGATTTGTGTATTGGATTGTTATGATTTTTGGAAAGAATGTGCATTAAATTGTGACATATAAAACTATCAAAATACCTTCTTCATCTGAGTTGTGCTTTGCATGAAAATCCATTGTATCAACAACATTCAAATGAGTCCTTAACAGCTTGGTTAATGCAATGTATTGAATTGCATGAGGACATGCAACATTTTCAGTGTGGGGCACATGTTGGGTCACATATTTGTCCATATTTTCATCATCTATAGACATCCATTCCATCCCTTCTTCGTCCTATTATCGTTCATTTATCATTCCATTTTCCATACATTTGCTACCACTGCTCATAAAATGACATATTATTCTTGTTATGCTTTAGTGGTTAATAATGATTATTCTTCCTTCATTTTTAATGAATTAAAAACTATTATGCATGATTTTTCTGATGATGGTTTGGAGAGTGATTTTGTGTAGCAATAGTTGCAGTAGTGAAGGTTCCAACCTCCAAATGGCACATGTGAGTTCCATCTGGTTAACCGTTTTCAGTGAAAAACGTGGCAGATAAGGAGAGACGAATTTGTGTGGAATATTTTGAACAGATGAGGATGAATCTCCAAAATCCGAGACATGGGTTTTGTTTAGAATAGGCCCAATTGAGTTCCTAGTGGGTCGTTTTCCAATTGGAGCTACGATTTGAGAGAAATCGGTGGTTCTTTAAAAGGGTATTTTTCCAGATTTACAGTTGCGGCCGGTTCTTTAAACTTAGCAATTTGTTTGAGCAACCCAGGGATTTGGGGATTTGATTTGTATAAATAAGACCTCTTCAATCAGGAGAGAGTTATTCATGAGATTATATAGAATTTATATGTAATAAATAGTTGAACTTATGTAATTTTTGAGTTTTCTTCAATAATACAAAGGAGTTGATGGATCTGCAATTATGTGCAACTTTCTCTTAATCTTGTAAGTCTTTTGGCCACGCGTACTAGGTGAGGTAGGGCCCCCTCAATCTGGTATGTGTTGGTCTTATTCATTTACTTCTATTTTTCTTTTCATTGTCTTAATTTATCTTGGTTTATGATTAATTGATCATTTCTTACAGTTGTGTGTTGTTTATTAGATTGTTGTTACAGTAAAGATTCAATTCATGTTATTGTTACTCCATTTTGTTAATACTCCTTTAATTTATGTAAGAGTGTGGTAGTGATTTTATTTCAGATGAGTGTATTTTCAAGCAAGAGGGGATTTGATTGATTTTAAGTTATGTGTTTTATTTTATTAAATAGTTAATAGTGTTAGTTGGAATTTGTTGCTTGCATATATTGTGCATAGTAAATTTGAAATAAAAGACTTCCTCGGGTTGACAAATTAAATAGTTGGGAAAATACTACAATGTAATTAATTCAAGATTAGTTCAGCCTAATGTAATGACTGTTGTTCCTTTGAGTGTAGTTGTTGTTCATTTGAACGGAACAACTTACGTTCCCTTCACACGATTGTTGTTCCTTTGAGTGTAATTGTTGTTCATTTGAACGAAACAACTGTCATTCCCTTCATGTGATTGTTGTTCCTTTGATTATCGTTGTTGTTCATTTGAATAGAACAATTGTCGTTCCCTTTGCAGTTGTTGTTCCCTTTACATGAAGTGTCGTCCATTTGAATAGAACAATTGTCATTCCCTTTACGATTGTTGTTCATTTATAAGTGTTGCATATCTACAGGCTGGGTATTGAAAACAAAAGGTAAGAACCTACGTAGGCAACAAGTAAAATTCTTGTTCCAGCGCCTACCTTTGGCTTATGCATAGAGGTTGTTTTTAGGACATATTTAGAGCCCAACACCAGCCTCGTGTTGTGATGATGTGACCAGCCTCGTGCTGTGTTGATGATGTATTAGTTTTATACTAATCCATATTGATGCAGATGATGATTTCATTCCATTGTGAATGACGATGTTGTTGATGAGAAAAACTTTCGATGATTTATAGATATGCCAGTCAGTGTTCCAAGATGTTGTTGATGATGTTGTCCTCTCTCTCACCTGATGCTATTGTAAAATACCCTTCTTGTTAAGGGGGAGTGTTGAAATAATGTAACTGCAAAAAGTATTCTATTATTGATATATTATTTATTAGATCAATCCCCTTTTGTGGATTGATCATGTCGGATACTGTAAATAATCAAATCCCCTTTGGCGGATTGGTAAAACCCTAATTGTAATAGGCAGAATGAGAAGTCGGCCCCCAGATTAATTAAAGGTGGTTATAACCACCCATATTGAGAAGTCGACCCTGCCAGTGAAAAGTCACCTTCAAGATTGTATAAATAAAGAGGCTAGTGCCTCATTTGGACAAACACTCACTTGTTCATTAGAGCACAAGTTCGGAGTTGCAGTTGGAGAAGAAAGAAGAGAGAGAGAGAGAGGTGCATGATTGGGAGAGGACTTTCTATATTTGTTTGATTTATCTCTTGGCATTGTATTGGCTATCTATATTAAGGAAGTTTTGTTGGGTTTTCTCCCCCATGAAGGTTTCCCAAGATAAATGATGTGTCTCTTGTGATTGTGTATTTCTCAATGATCCTATCTATGCTATTGTTATCTAATGAAATGAAAAGAAAATCAATAATAGTTTAAACCTTAACAATATGTCTGAGTGCATGATGTCCAAAATTCATTTGGGTTTGTTGTCACTTCTTGGAAACAGACTCTTCCCAATGGCCAGTCTACTCCATGTCTCAAACTAGAGACTATCTAGTATGTTTCCTTCTACAACTGTCATTGTAGCTCCCTCTCAGAGCTATCACTGGTGACCTAATTCTGTGGTAACCTTCCTGGAACACGTACATATCCATGGTATTTGTAAGACAACCTGCCCAAGACAAGAAAAACAAAAGAAAAAGTATTTCCAATATAATAGCATTTTCATAAGAACATATCTACGACAATTTCATGGTAATCATCATAGCTTTACCAAGGTGACCTTCCTGGAAGAAAAACCAAAATTTATCTCCTAGAGGAGATGTTAGTTCATCTTGCAGATAAGCATTTTATATTAATAGTACTCACATGATACCAATTATTTATTGTAGTTAGCAGTAATATAACCTTTCAAAGACTGTTGACACAACTATAGTGTTTAATTGTAATGTAGAAATTATCAAACTTGATATGTGCAAATTGGAAACTTATCAATTTATTCAATCAAACCTGGAACCTGGATTCTTATCTCCAAGAATGAGTGTTGTTGATTTTATTCTAAGTCTCCTTAATTCAAGATGACAAGTATTCTCTTCAACATGTCGTATGTACTAAGACAATATTCTTTCTTGCCATAAATCTGAGTTAAAGAGTATAATGCAAATAAACTCTAAAATCTCAACCTTAATCAATCTAATACTTTGACTAAAGTCAACTTATAATTTTAAATTTGACCAGAGGTTAGTATAATAATCATAAATTCAATGCATCAAGATATAGCTAGATGTTCATGAGATCACAATAATACGATAATAGCTAGAGGCATAAAACAATCAAACTCGGGCCCCCGGGGGGGCAGCTCAATTGGCAAGTGCCGTGAAAATGAAGTTCCATGAGGTTTCGAGTTCAATTCCCCCCGACTTACAATGTGTGTCGCGTATGGTGCCTCGTGGGAACACCTGGAGGTTATAGTGGTAGCAGTTGGATAACACGGCCACGTGTAACACGAGCACATGCCCAACT
>SNQJ01S0050275.1:45663-59273 GCA_010110895.2 Picea sitchensis
AAAAAAAAAAAAAAAAAAAAACAATCAAACTCGGAGTGTGTTGTTCCTCTGAATGTGATGGATATGATATCCCTCTAGATCTATGATTGCTTGTTTGGTCAAAATATCCCTTATCTTGTAAACACCATTAAGATATTGATACATTTTAAAAATATATAATTACATACCTATGGTAGCAGTGGAAAACAACGACAAGCAGTGACACCAACCAGCAGCAGCGGAAACCAACGACGAACCCAAAAACTTAAAGGTAGATAGAGATGCACTAGGGTAGGGCGCACTAGGACAAGGTGACCTCCTTTCTTAAAGAATTAACTTCAAATCATCCTATAAATATCAGATGTCTTGACCTAGGGTTTGATGAGAAACCCCTAATTTTTCAACTTCATAAAATTGCAGATCTGGTCTGGGGGAAATATGCACCCTACTTAGGTGACCTCCTTGGTGGGTTCAAAACGTACTCAACGAGATTGAAAAAGGGGGAAACTAAGGATCTTCCTTACCGTAGTTAGATTGTTGTGAAGGAAACCAACTTTGATACCATGTTAAAATTTGTGTATGCTCGTTTAACCATAGACAATGTCACATCATTGTCACCCAACCATAGGAATTCATGTATGACACTCCCAAGAACAATAGCCTTTTATTAGATAGAATGATTCTGAAAATTCCATACTAGAACCAACAGATTAAACCCTAACCAGAAACACCATTGTTGTAGAAGCAATGCAATACCAAGAGAATGTACCTCTACTAATATAAGTGTACCTTTCATCAAGAGAAGCACACAAGAGAGATATAAGAAAGACTAAGAATACTCCATGGCAGTTGTTGCACTACTCTCTCCAGACTTATGTCTCATTTTTTTGCACCTTAGACTTGTGCATTGGCTGAGTGAGTGAGTACAAATGAGCTAGGCGCCTTTTTATTTATACTAATCAGTCCAAGTGACTTTTCCAGGTGGGGTTGACTTCTCTTTCTAGGTCTTCTAATTCTTTATTATTATTCTCCTTGGGCCGATTTCTCTTCTAGGGTTTTCACACATATGTTTAATTGTTCTCTTATTCATGGAATATTATATTCTAACTACAAAGGTTACACTTGGAGGTTAATACCTCCCGCAACTACCAAAACATCAACAGAACAAAGGGGGTATGTTGGTAAATTAAACAAAAGGTCATTAGGGGGTCCCACCTATTAGTTAGTATTTATTTTATCCTTATCATTAATTATTATTATTATCTAATTATAACCTATCTCCATTAACTAAAAATTAGTTAATTATTTAACTAAAAGTAGTTTAACTATTCAAACTACTTTTGAGAGAATAAAAGGAGAACTCAAGGGACAAGCAAAAGGGGGGAGTGATAAAGAGAAAAACTATGATAAGGTCTTCCCTTTCTTCTTAAGTGATATTACTTCACTATTCCATTCATCTTTGAGATACATAAGTGCTAATAACTTTTTTTTTATAGAAGGATCCTACTAAATGTGGCAATAAGGAGGAACAAGAAGTATTGATTTGTTGATATACTTCACAGGTTGATCATTTGTTTCTGATAGTTTGTGGATTCTTATTATATTTTTGGATTAGTTTTCAGTACTGATTAATAATTTTGTGCAAATTCAAGGGAGTGGTGTTTGTGGCCTGTTATTTCATCTTTGTTTTAGTCTTGGTTTTATTTAAAGACACGAGTAGTCTTTGTGTGATGTACTATACCACCTTTGACTACTAAGTCTCATTATGGTCCTTACCTTTTGGGTATGAATAATGTTGTTGGCTATGTTTCATATTTGAATAAATAAAATCTTTGGATGGTTTTGAAGTCTTATTTATGTTACTATGTAATCTTATATGATATTTTTATTTCTAGAGTTGTTCTGAAAATTAAAAAATATTTTATGTTATAAATATTTTTATTTTTCTTTAACATATTACAATTATTAAAGATGGAATTAATCCCAAGGACATATTTCTTAAGGATCAATATTTATTTTTTTTGTAAAAAGGGTTATAAACATAGGGTGATAATCCCGACTATTTTTCTCTAGATAGAAAGAATTTGAAAAATGTTGGTATTAGCATAAGGCCATTCCTTTTCTTCAACAATAATATAATATAAAAATGACATATGCATATAAAAAGGGAGAATTTGGTTTAATTCTCCATTCATTCACTCATTATCTTCTACCATTCGTACCTTCATGCATCCACCATTCATACATGTACATGAAATCTTTGGCAGTTGATTATACCATTTCATTCCTTAAAGGTATGAGTTGAAGAGGTAGGCTTTTAGGCTCGTGTGCTATTGAAGAGGTGGGTTGTCAGGCCCATGTGTTATTGAAGAGGCGCGTTGTCAGGATCGTGTGTTATTGAAGAGGTGGTTTGTTAGTCCTATGTGCTATTGAAGAGGTGGCTTGTCAGACCCGTGTGCTATTGAAGAGGTGGGTTGTTCAGCCCATGTGCTATTAAAGAAGCAGGTTGTCAATCCCATGAGCATTATCTCCACGTGAGGGAACTGTTGGGATTTTTTTCCCAAGGTGCCAAGATACAACTATATGGCTCTGATATTTCCTGTCTAGAATATTTTTGAAGCCTTGGAAGGGAAGTGGGGAAGCCGAAGGAATATTGAGCATATAAGGGGCACACTTCTTGGTGTGGGATAGGAATTTAGGGAATGAGAGGTTGTAGGCTGTCTTCTAGAGTTGGAACCTGAGTTTGAGAATTTATGCAATTTTAGAGACCTTAGCCTAGTTTAGGAAGCCTTTTCCCTAGTGGGGTCATAGCACTGGCTCATGGGTGATATGCTACTAAGAGTTTATGAGCAATGATATCTATGGTTGGGTGGAACGTCGTAGGTCTACATCTATTCGGTGGATTTTTAAGAGATAATTACTATGTTCCTTTGTTTATGTTAAACATTATGTTGTATGGATTGTGTTGTGAATTATAAAGTGATTTTTATATGGATTTGTATGTTAAATAGCATGTTTGATTTAAATGTGGATTCTATGGTGAATGTTAGAGGGAAATTGGTGAAATTTCCCAGTTCCCCGCCATCCCAACAGACATCGGGGTGGTCAGGTACACCACAACTTGTAAAGTCATGGAAAAATGCATATATAATCATTCTTATGTTATTTATTTTATGCAACTCTTGTGAGAAAACATAGGTACACATGTTCAAGTATAGTTTCAATAGATACTTGAACAGTTCTAGAACTAAACATGTATTCATTGGTGATATCATGGCCACATATAGTACATATTTGGACAAGGAAAAATATAACACGTCAAATCTTGCATGTTGACATGATGGATGATAAAGACATGATGATAGTGACATTGATTGTTCCCAAGCACCTTATTCAAAAGCGTCAAAGAACATTTAGCTAGCAATAGAGTATTGATCACAAATTTTAATTTTTTTCCAAAAACTAATTATGACCCTGGTGATTGTGATCATATTATATCACTGGATGAAACAGGTATTGTTGAAATAGTGCTTTCATTTTGTAAAGAATGCAATTTCATTCTAGTTACAACAATCAAATAACTTGCAGAAAATAAATATGTTTATCCAATTAGAACAATTGTCATTGTTGTTACATTTTCTAAATGGGTTGATGTGCAATACAGTGTACACATAAAATATGGAAATTCAGATGATCACAAAGAAACTATTTGAATTTTGGAAATCAACCATTTTACTTAAAAATGTTATGTATTATACCAAATTAGATAACCATGATAAAAACAATTATGTAACAGTTGCAGTTATTTGAAATATTTGAACATTTCTTCATTTCAGTGGAACAAAAATTACAGCAAGGGGAATGTCCTATAATGTTGTTCAAGAACATAAAAAAGATAAGAGATATGAAAGAGGAAACATTATACACAACATAGTCCACATTTATAATGGATATGAGAACAAAACTTGTACAAGATCTGGAAAAAAAAATTGCATTAAAAAAAG
This sequence comes from Picea sitchensis, assembly GCA_010110895.2. Classification (NCBI taxonomy): domain Eukaryota; kingdom Viridiplantae; phylum Streptophyta; class Pinopsida; order Pinales; family Pinaceae; genus Picea; species Picea sitchensis. Next base: position 49,647 of record SNQJ01S0050275.1, read on the forward strand.
TTGTGAGTATTTATATACAAGTGCATCTAAAAATTTCATAGACATGATTATTTATAAACACACTTTAATTTATTATGCATTCCTAGATATAAATTAATGTGTTATCTAAAGAGGTTGAATGTCATTTGACAACAACAAATGTATATTCAACATCTTTTGAACATGTCTGTGCAAATTGTAATTTCTTGTCAGTGCATCTACATTGATAAAAAAAAATGGAATGATTGACTATACATGATCCATATTAGATCATTATATTGTTTTTAATCTATATTTATCCTTTCATAGTGGGAAAAAATGGAGGATTCAGCTTGCAAGTCCATTTTAGTGTTAAGTCCTATTTTGGAAAATTGGGATCCAAAACCTTTGGGAGCCATTTTGAGGAATTAAATGGTGTTTTTTGGGGTTTTGGTGTCCATAAAATGCACACACACCCTTGAAATTGTTCTAAACTTTGAGACCTTTCCAACGGTGCAGATTGTGTGCCAATCAAAGTTCGTATGAAAATGTTATGCCTCCCGCAAGTTAATCTATCATGTTCACCACCATGGTACGAGAGGATGCCATGTTAGCCCAATTAATCATGCATATGAGGTTTTCCATGTATTTGATTTCAAAAATATTCTAGAAGGTTCAAAACCGTATCACAATTGAGGGTTGAGGAAGTAAAAAACCTACCCCTTGATGGTTATCGGACTATGTTAAATATTGGTCCACTGGGAGAAGTGGTTTCATTCTTTGCATTGTATATTGTTCCATAGTCGAGGAAAAAATATGAGAGTGGTATTTTGTGAGAACAACGGAGGAGGAGAGATTTTTTTGTATCCATATAGGCCACGGGTCAAAGGAAACTCCACTTAGAGTACCTCTTTCTTTGTACTTTCATCATTTATATACCAAAGAAAAGAGAGCAAAGCAACATCACACTCTAGTTATTTTTTCTCCCATATTGAGTTTCCCAAGTCATATCTTATGTTTGTTTGTAGATGGTGTGATTGTATTTCATTTTTATCTATTTTCCATATTTTATCTATTTCATGCATACGCATAAAAATCAGTAACTAAATATTCTATAAAACTAAAAGAAAAATAACCTTAATAAGAAAGATTTTAGTTATTTATCATTTTTTTTGTGACAAACTGTTCCAGTGTAATATCCATGACAGTTTATAGATCATATGGGTATCATAGCAAGTTTTTATTTTGGGGTATTTGTGGGAAGTTGCAGGATCCAAGAATTGTCTTAAAGAGAAATTGCATAAACCATATCCATGGAAAACAAGTCTATTCATAATAACCATCGAGATCTAGTAGAAGATATATTTGAGTGGTTGTAAATGCAAGTTGTTGAAATCAATCACAATATGAACCTCCTCATGATGACTCTAGCAACAAATATCGGATTTTTCATAGATGATGGGGGCTCTAATGTAAAGATCATATCGGGGGGTAAATCAAGAGATGGAGAAGGCTCGGGAAAGGATTCATAGAAATAATATGAGAAATAGCAGTCGAGTTCAAGTGTTGTTAACCCTTCACAGTCCCTTATCAAGATGGAAGTGAAAGGAGACATAAAGCCATACCAAGGTGATATTGATGCATTAAAAATGAATCATTGGTTGCAACAAGGAGAATTTTATTTTAGTATTCACCATATATATGAAGGGAAAAAGATTTCAATTGTTAGATTGAAGTTGAATGGCCATGCTTTAACTTGGTGGTAAATCCACAGAAAAACACTTGGGTTGGATGGTGATCTTCCAGCAACTAGGTGGGAGGACTTCAAAACCCTCATAAAGTCCCAATTCTACCATATCATGTATGTAGAGGACCAATGGATCTGGTGGCGCTACTTCAGGAAGAGGCAAGGGCATAGCGTATGGGATTACACCACTGAGTTCAGAAATATGGCCATCATGTTGGGTATCTCTTCCAAGAACCTAGAAGTACTCCTCAAGTATCTCGGAGGTTTACACATTCATATACAAAGAAATTGATTCTCTTCAATCCCAGGATAGTGGATGAGGCATGTTTACGACCACAGTACCTAGAAAACATAGGCCAAAAGAAAGGGAAACTAAATGGTTTGAAGCAAAAAGAGCACCGGGAAGCTTCTAAGGAGGGGAAGAAAAAGTGAAAAGGGGGGGAATATAAGAAGAAAGAAGCCATTGCACATGAGATTAAATATCCCAAAAATCATTTTAGTCAATGCAACATTGATTTCCACACTGAGGAAAAATGTTGGAAACTACATCCATAGTTGAACCTGAAAAACTGTAAGAATGACATAAATAAAAAGAACCTTCTAGTCATAGATTCGAGCAATCAGGTTTAAAGAAACTCAAGTGTGGATGAAAACAGTATCTACACATTTGTGAAAAAGGAGGTGAATCTGAGTATCCTTCATCACCAGGTATAAAAGGATATGACCAAGATCTTCCACATCAATATTTAGGTCAAGAAGACCAATATAGATGTTATGTTTGACTCTGGTTCACAAGATAATCTCATAGTAGTGGATCTAGTCAAAAATATTGGAATGAAGGTTCATGACCATCCTATCCCCTATCCATTTTTTTGGGTTGTAACATACCCATCCACCTATTCGGGCCACTCTACTCCAAGGATTATCTCCAAGAACCATTGGAAACGACACTATAATGAACCCAACCACCAGATCCCAAAAATAACAAGACTCATCTCAAGTCTTAAGATCAATATCTGGTAATAAAATTAATTCAAGAACACATGCAGGAGAACATGCATTTAACAAGAATTAATATAGATTATTAAAGAATATTTATCATTCCATGAACAACCATATCTAGCAAGCATGCATAATATAAACATGAATCTCGGAGATAATAATTAATACACAATGGAAATAAATATACAAGTAAAGGAAACCATGACAAAGAGAACTTATCTTTAATAAAATGAATCACCAACGGGTTGCAGACCAATGACGTTCCACCCAACTATAGACATTAGTGTTCCAACTCTCAACAATAATGTCACACCCAATCGAGGGCTATGAATCCACAAGGATGATTTCAGGGTGTCACTCAGCTTCCCAAACCAGTTACCACTTAATCTCTCACAGGTTTCGCAACACACAACAATCCAAAGTACACCATCTCTCTTCTCTCCAACCTGCATAACCCAAGAGAATGGACCCCCTTCTCTACCACGTAGTACCTCAGAATGTCAACCTCCGTCCAGGTCTCCAGTGCATCTGGTAAAGAATCTCCATACTAGGAACTCTCAAGAAACGTAGCTATGAACAAATATTAACACATGTCCATGCAACTCAAACATGCATGCATAAATTTCAAGGATGGAATACACCAGTCATTACTATAAACAACAAACAATGGCTTATTTCTTAGCAATTCACCCCCAAGTCCCAACCAATAACAAGAACGAAGGGCGGCAATGAATCAAGAGTGAATAGAGAAGAACAATGGATATGATGATTATGATCCCAAATAGCCCACAAGAGGTGTTTTTATATTTACTTGCAATTCAAGAAACACATGGACTTCCCCAAGAATCTCATGTAATTGATTCTCTCAATTAAAACAATTATGGGTAAGGAAAATATAATAAAAATACTTAGCCCCTTAATACCCCCTCTCTTGTGGAATCATAGTCCCATATAACTCTTGTCCTTGTTCGTCTAGAAGACAATGATGTATTTTATTATTGACAATAATAAAATCAATACATATCCTAAGCACTCCAGCCTCTTTTAATTGTTTAGGCACTCTGGCCTAAAATACATTATTTAATATGGGGACTTAAAACTGATTTATTACATTCCCCTCCCCCTTATTTTGGCACTATCCTCAGTGCATATACATAACTGAAAATAAAATTTCAAAATTATTCAAAAATTCATGGGTATTCTACCCACATGACATATTCGTGCTCCAAGGTAGCATCTTCAGGACCGTAGTAGGTCCACCAAAATTTTACCATCTCTATAACTCAATTTTGGAGCATTTTGACCTTTTTGTCCAATATGCGCACTTGGTCGACCTGAAAGTCTCCATCTAGCTCAATCTAGATCAAATTCCAATCAATAACATGGTTAGGATCATGTACATACTTTTTCAACAAAGAGACATGAAATTCATTATGCACATTCATGGAAGCAGGCAATGCAAGCATGTATGCAACTAGCCCTATTCTGTCCAATATCTCAAATGGACCATGAAATCTAGCTTCTAGCTTTGTGCAACTACCCAACTTCAATGAGCTCTTCTTGGGATTCACTTTCAAAAGAACATTCTCCCCCAATTTAAATTATCTCGTTGTCTTATTCTTATCTGCATAACTCTTTTTTCTATCTTGTGCTACATTCAAATTCTGTTTAATTCTAACCATCTAGTCTTCCATTATCTTGAGCAATTTTGGCCCAAGTACCACTCTCTCAACTAGGTTATCCCAACTCACTGGATTATTGCATTTCCTACCATAAAAATCTTCAAATGGGATCATATTCAATGAAGCTTTATACCCATTATTATAGGTAAACTCAAACAAATGAAAGTAATCCTCCCACTTAGATGGATTATCCATCACATACATTCTCAGCATGTCTTCAATTATTTGGTTGACTCTCTCTATCTTCCCATCTGGATTTGGATAGTATGTTGTGCTAAACTTCAGATTTGTACCAAGTCCTTTAAATAATCTCCTCCATAAATTTGAAGTAAACTTTGTGTCTCTGTCTAAAACAACTGTCTTAGGTATCCCATGCAACCTAGCAATCTCCCTCATGTAAATTTCTGCAATATTAGTTGTTGTATGAGTAATTTTTACAAGAACAAAATGAGCAACCTTTGTCAATTTATCAACCACTACCATGATTGAATCATGTTTCCTTGTCGTCCTAGGCAATTTAGTTATAAAATCAATTGTTACCACTTCACATTTCTTCTCTGGAATTGGTAATGGTTGTAGAAAACTCGTTGGGTGTCTATGCTCAGCTTTAACTCTTTGACATTTCATGCATCTGGAAATGTAGTCAGCAACATCTTTCTTCATCCCAAGACAAAAGAATTGGTTCCTTATTGTTTTAATTGTTTTTTGGTAACCAGGATGTCTGACATATGGAACATTACACATTTCTTTCAATACCAAATTCCTAAGTTCTCCAGAACTAGGAACATAAATTCTATGTTTATGCATAAGTAATGTGTCTTCCTTAATCTCATACTCTTTAATTTTATGTTGTACATTATCATGTTGTAAGATTTGTTTAACCTATAGGTAATGTTGATCTGTAACAACAACATCTAAAATTTTACTCTTTAAATTTGATTGATGCATACTAACAGTTGTAGCATGCATGAGATGTATTATTGTATTGAGTGCATCAACAAAATTATTTTATTTTCCTTTGATATGCTTAATGTCAAAATCGTATTCACTTAAAAATTCCAGCCATCATGTGTGTCTGGCATTCAAAGTTGGTTGTTCAAAAGGATATTTCATACCACTATGGTTTGTTCTTAATTCAAATCTCTTTCCCGTGAGATAATGACTCGACATCTTCAATGCATGAACTATGGTAGCAGGTTATGAATCATGTGTGGCATAATTCCTCTCATGTTATTTAATCTTTCTAGACTCATAACCAATGACATGACCATTTTGAGTGGGGACTCCACCAAGCCCTTCCTTGCAGCCATCTGTACATACCACAAAATTCTCATTTGTATCAACAATCTTTAAAATAGGTGCACTAGTAAGTAATTCTTTTAACAAATTAAAATTCTCTTCACACTGGTGTCCATACAAATTTAATTCCCTTATTTTTTAAAGAAGTGATGGGATGATCAATCTTAGAGAACCATGTTATAAATATTTTGTAGTAACCAGCTAATTCCATTAAAGATTTAACTTCTGAAACATTCTTGGGTGTTGGCCATCCTCTAATGGCTTCAATGTTCTTTAGATATACTCTTATACCTTTTTTTGAAATAATGTGCCCAAAATAATGGATATGTTCTTGGTAAAAATAACAATTACTAATCTTGGAATACAATTGATGTTTCCTCGACACTTGCAACACCAAGATCAAGTGACGTTCATGCTCTTCTTCTGACTTAAAATAGATAAATATGTCATTCAAGAATACAATGATAAACTTATCCAGGAAATTTCTGAATATGTCATTCATTAAGCACATAAAGATAGTTGGTGCATTGGTCGATCCAAATGGCACCACTACAAACTCATAATGTCCATACCTGGTTCTAAATGTTTTCGTATTGATGTCTTCTTCCTTGATTCTTTCATGGTGGTATCCATATCTCAAGCCTATTTCACTCTTATTTGATCAAAGAGGTCATCAATTCTTGGTAGAGGGTATTTTTTCTTCAGAGTGGCTTTATTCAATTGTCTAAAGTCAATACACAGCCTCAATGTTTCATCCTTCTTTTTGACAAAGAGCACTGGTGCTCCCCAAGGTGAAACACTTGGGCGTATGTGTCCTTTTCTTAAACAATCTTCCAGTTGCATTTGTAATTATTTTAATTTTAGTTTGTTCATTCAGTAAGGTGTTTTTTATATTGGGGCAGCTTCTGGTGCTAAATCAATAGAGAAATATATCTCCCTCTTTGGTGGGAATCCTAGTATTTCTTGGAATATATATTCAAACTCTTCCAGTACAAAAAAATATTCAAGGCTTGTCCCTTTTGTCTTTTATGGATCCTCCGCATGGGTTGCATACAATTGAAATCCTTTCCTGAAACATATCTTCAGTGGTAAGGTTGAAATCTCCTTTATAGAAATGGGTCTTGGAATTCCTTTCACAATGCTTTGTTTTCCTTCTTCATCAAAACATGTAAATGTCTTTTTATGACGATATAGTACATAATGATGCTTGCCCAACCAATCCATTCCAAATAGAATATCATAATATCCCAATGGTATAATATTTATATCAACATTAGTATTCACTCTATTAAGACGTATGGGACAACCTCTAACCATATCATTGATCATTCTTTTGGTTCCAATGGCTAGCTGAACCAAACTTGATTTTTCAATATTACTTTTCTCCAAATGTAACCTATCCACTATTTTAAGATCAATATAGAAATGGATTTCTCCTTAGTCAATTAAAATAGCAACAAGATTATTAATGGTCTTACCTTCCATATAAATCATATTGTATTGATACTCTGCTTGTCGGTCTTCTAAGGCTGCATATATTATTCCCATGTCTTCTACTGTTGTATCCTCCTCGATGTTGTGCATAGTATTTTCTTTATCTCATATGTGACGAAAATCCTTTTATAGGTAAGTTTCCTTGCACCCCCAACACTGGATTGGTGGTCTTCCTCTTTTTCCCAAGGAGTCTTCTTTCTTGGTTTCATCCTTACCAGGTTAATCTTGTTGATTTTTATTTGGGCTATTGAAAGGAGGTTTGAATCATTTCCTTCTTTGATCATAAGTATCCTTCTTATTATCCCTCCAAGTCTTTTGCATGGTTTCTCTGCCCTTGCCTTGCTCATACAAGTACTTATCCTTCCTGATGGTCTCTGTCAAAGTCCTAGGCTCATCATATTGAGTCTTTTCCTTATAAAAATATGTTAGTCCACTCAAAAACCTATGTATCTTTACCTTTTCATCCTTGATAAACCTACATACTTCAACAATCCCAAGAAATTATTCTCATACTCTGCCATGGTCATGCTTCCCAACTTGAGTTCAAAGAACTCTTGCATTTTCTTATCATATAAGTGTTCTGAAAGATACTCCTTCTGAAGATATCTCTTGAACTACTTCCAAGTGATCCTACTCTCATATATGTGTTCAATTTGTTTAAATTGATCCCACCACATAGAAGATTTCCCATGCAAATGGTAGGTGGAAATTATGGCTTCCATTTTTTATGAGTAGTTATGCAACTGAAAATACCTCTTGATTCCAAGAAACGATGCGTGTAACGGTCACACCGTTATGCCAAACAAGCGATATACAACAAGTAAAAAAAAAATGGTTTGCATTAGAAAATATACATCAATTAATAACCACATCAAAGACACATCATCCAAAAATTTAATGAAGCAATAATAACACAATATCAATCATTCACGACATAAAGTCGACATATTGTTGCCATGGATAAATATACACATATCGACGCATTAACACACCAAAATAGTAACCCATAATTGTTTCATTCATACAATACATGATTGTGCATAAACAATATGAATCATAAGGCGCTCAACTCCTCTCATCAGAATAATCATTAGATAACCATGATAACATGGGAAACATAAAGCTAACTTAAGATCATAAGGATAATCATAAAAAGACATATGATGCTACCCGCCCAACCTGCCCTGCAAGATTAGGACCTAAAATATACATAAGCAATGCTCAAGCCCAAGTTCCAATTTATTTTAACCATTTAAGGTCTCAAGGATGGTGATTGTTCCGAGGAACAAGGAGGTGTCTACATCCCACTAACCACAATCAATCCAGGCAACTAGCCAAATCAACAGCATCAACAATTAACCAAATCATCAATCCATCAATCCTAACATCAATTAAGCATGACGGAAGAGTAATCAAATGTATAACGCATCAACTACCAACATTAAATTCAAGGTGCAATATTAAGAAAATTCACAATGGATCAAACATCACATGAAATTTCAAGACGCCAAAATTTCTAATAACAGATCTCCATCACATAAATTCCAAGGTGCAAGAGATTCCAATTACTATCTCCATCATACAATGACATAAGATAAGGTGTGACGTAATCGACTTTATTCTATTGCGCAAGAGTAAACAATCCTATAACTAACATGCATCCACATAAACCATAGTGCACAGTAAAAGTCAACCTTAATTTCATGGCGCAAAAGTGAATATCAATTCTAACTCAAGGCGCTGGCAATTATTAATTAAATTAATACGCAAACAAATAATCAATCAATCAATCCATCGCATTAATTCCATTTTGCGCAAAAGTTATTATCCAACAATCATTCATTACATCATAAATTCATTGTGCACAGGTAGTCTAACCTCTAAGCAATCAACATTACATTATATTCCGGTGCACGCAAGGAGCCTAGCATATAATACTCAATCATACTTCAATAATATAACAGGCGCAATAGTAATGACCCACAAGACAATAAATAATATAAATGAAACATGTATTCTTATAAAACCAGTAGAGTCTTTCACAAATTAAGGTTAAACAATGTGAGGTAAGAACATAAACATGGATAATATGCATATTAAATCCTTCAATTTATAAGACTACTTCAATCTTGAAAGTTATTTATTACCACCATTATAAGATAATCTCTTAGTTGTAGTATTTGAAAGGTTAAGGTAAGGAACAGAACACAAGTGCGCTAGTATCAATAATCAAGAGGCGGATAACAAGAAATCAAACTTCTATAGGATCTCCATAGGAGGGTTGTGAGTTAGGGATGGACTTGGTACTAGCTAGCCAAATTCACTTACACATAAAAAAAATAAGTTCAAACATCAATAAATGTTCAAAGAAGAATCTACCCCAAACAAAAATGAGAAGAAAAGCTATTTACCTTTGTTGTATACTAATAAGAAACAACTATCTAA
>SNQJ01S0050275.1:91345-107290 GCA_010110895.2 Picea sitchensis
TTCAAATTGTGTCTTCTCCAATGATTTTGGTTGAATTATCATTTCTGAAGGAGACTGATCCATTTATTTCCTTTTGTAATGTAAGAAATTTGTCTCTATCACCTGTCGTGTGTTTTAAACACCCATTGTCAACATACCAACCGCTTTTCTTCTGCTTAGTTTGTAAAGCGACTGTGCATTCTTCATTGCTATACTGATCTTGTTTTCTTGTCCATGTCATTTTCTGAGGTTCTTGTCTGTGACTGTTGTTATTCTATTGAGGTTCTTTAGGAGGGACTTTCATTCTGTAAATTTTGGCCACGTGTCCAAAATTGTTACATTTGTAACATTCCACTTCGGTGCTCAAAGATTCAAACCTATTGTAACTTCTTCTTTGTGTTTCACTAGGTCTTCTTGAGTAACCCCTTTGTGTATGAATCTCAAAGTTGTTACTGTTCCTATTGTTAGCTCTGCAATTCACATCTTTATGTCCAAAATTATTACATGCATAACATAAACCAAAAAATATAGTTTGATACCTGGAAGTTGAACATATTCTGAAAGAAGGTGCTCTTATGAATCCTTCTTCTTGAGGCCTATCTGTCTATTGTTGATTATGAAATCTGAATCTTCTCAGTGGAGGAGTGTCCCTGTAATCTTCCTTGTACATCTTCATATCCCCTTTGATTGTTTCTGCATAGATTTTTTGATTTGTTTCTTGCTCTGTTGTTTTGGAGCTTGATCCATTTTCTGTTTGATTGTATCCAAGTCCAGACTTGTCAAGATGAGATTTTTTACTGTTGATAATGTCATCTAGAACTTTTGAGCTATTCTGCATATTTTTCTTTTGAATATCATTTCTTAATGTGACAATCTTTGCTTCCAAGTTTCTAATGATCTTGTCTTTTTCTTCTAGTTGTTCTTTGAGTGCTTCTTCAATTCTTTTATCTTATTCTATTTGAACCTTCAATATTGTTATCATTTGTTCTAGTTCTCGAGTGTCATTTTTTTTATCTAGTTCTGCTTGTAGTTTATTGGTTTTATTCTTTTCTCTTCTGATAACTTCTATGGCACACATTAATTCTTCTCGATAGTCAACTTCTGCCTCTTCAATTTCGTCTTCAACTTCTTCATATCCTTCTTCGGCTTCTTCATATTCTTCTTCGGAGTCTTATTTTTTTAAATCGTTTACTTCCATGAATATAAATCTTCCTGTCTCACTGTCACTAATTTCATCTTCATCTGATGAAGAGATGTCTTCATTGATGCATAAGTTTTTCTTGAAATCTTTCTTTGTAGTTCTTTTTCATTTATATGTGTGTTTTCCTTTTGAGTAACATTCATCATTTCTCTTTTTCTTATGAGGACATTTGTTAGCAAAATGACCAATACCATCACAATTAAAACAAATTAGAGGAAGCTTACATCTATACCTACCATTGGTTCCCTTTTTCAGTCTTTTGACGAAGTTGGCCACTTCTTCATCATCTTTCGAGACGTCGTTTTTGCCGCTATATTCTTCTTGTTCCTTTTTCTTTTGCTTTGATATTTTGGATGCTTTGAAGGTTGCTTCTTTTACATCTGGATTTTCCTGTTCAGTTCTCATTTCATACGTTGTGAAGATTCCATGCAGTTCGTCCATGCTTATTGATTTTAGATCCGATATTTATTCTAGTGTTGATATCTTATGGTTGAATCTCATAGGAAGAGATCTTAGTACCTTTTGAACAATTACAAATTCTTCAATTTCTTCTCCCAATCCTATGATTGCATTCATTGTTTCATCAAATCTTAAGAAGTAGGCTGCAATATTCTCATCTTCCTTCATTTTTAGTTGTTCAAACTGACCTCTGTAAGTTTTAAGTTTTGTTGCTTTGACTTTTGTATCTTTTTCATAAATATTTCAAAGCGTGTCCCAAATCTCTTTGGCAGATTTACAATGTGCAACTTTTGTGAATATTGTTTCACTGAGACCATTCAAAAGTGCATTTGTAGCTTTGGAATTATTCTAACCAAGTTTCATTGCTTTGTTATTTGTTGGTGGAACTGTTGGTACTGTGTATCCATCTACAATTGATTTCCGAATTTCAAACCCCTGTGCTTGTATATATGTCTTCATCTGTATGCTCCAAAAAGCATATTTTTGTCCATCAAAGTGTGGTATTCCATTTTTATATGAGTTGGTACTCTCCATGATCTACCTTTCAGTGGTTAAACTGATTTCTGAAGGAACCTTCTCTGATTCCAATTGTTGGATTACTAAGAGGGGAGTTGAATTAGTAATAGCGCAATTATAATATTTTTTCTCCAAATAATCCAAGTGTTATATCAATGTAGAATTATTATCCAATAATGAACAATCACACACATACACATTACACCAGTGTTTTATATGGAAACCTAAATCAGGAGAAAACCACAAAATGATTTATCTTATATGTCTTGAAGAATTACATTCATTGGAAGCACCAACTTCCTTTGTTTTCTAGTTGCAACTGGAAGGAGGCTCCAACCCCCTAGTTTCTCAGGCTACAACCTAAGAGAATCTCCCTAATTCTCTGGCTACAACTAGAAGGAGGCTACAACCCCCTATGTTCTCCAGCTACAACTGTAAGGTGGCTACAACCACCTGTCATTGCCCCATCCAACTGCCCTAAAGTAGAAGTAGAATGATGGAACCACTGTCACGCTATCACTATGAGATATATCATTGTAAACATGTACCAATAAACCTGAACCATGCATCAACCTGTACCTCAACCTTTAATCAACCTATACCATAAACAAGTGCATCAACCATGCACCAACTTGTATCAAACAATCTGTAATAAACATGTACTATAAACAAGTGCAACCAACCATGTACCAAGTATGTACCAATCATGTGTCAAGTACTCATCAACTATGAATCATCAATATGTACCAACATCATCAACTATACACCTCATGTATGTGTCAATTCATCAACTACTTATCTCAACCATGTACCCAACTTGTACCTCAACCAAAAGCCCTCATCAATTTCATCATCCAAATATGATTTGTAACTCTGTAATAGACCTAGTGTATATGATCACATACCTGTAATGAATAAAGTTCTGAAACTAATAAACAATTTTCTTCAATGTGTTTTATGCAATTCCTCTGGGTGTCACTACTTGGAACCTCTCAGAAAAAGACTTATGGCAAAAATGGCACACCTTGCTGAATTCTGGCTTATTCTAGAGAGTGACCTTGTAGAGCGTGCACCGCATGGAATATTTGTTGAATTGATTTAAAATGGTTACAAAGAATATTATAGAATGTACTCTAACCAACATATTTGGTCTCACTGAATTTTGATCTATTATGAAGAAATTATGACGTTTTTACCCGAAACACTTGTTTTTTACTAGTTTCAGGACTAACCACAAACCCTATTTCCCACAGAATGTAACTCCAAAAATACAACAACCCACAAGATGAATTTTTTACCACAGATACTTGGATATGTTTCCTCAATGGAATAGAAATTTCATGGTCTAAATCATTCTATAAAAAAACGTTATTGCGAAAATGGTGAGATGGCCTGAAAAACAAAAACATACCTTAGAAAGCATCATCAAAAGAATTTATCCTTCCTTGAATTCTAACCTTTTCTTTATTTTCCTCATAAATTCGGATTAGATATCATTTGGTTACCTCAGACACCTATAGGTATTCAATATGCTCAAGTGTGTCTTAAATGAGAGAGCCTTGCCTCTTATTTATACTCTTCAAGTAGCTTCCTTAAAAACATCTTCTATGTCACTTTGTCCACTTTCCTTATTTTAGGGTTAACCCACTTCTAATTTCTCCATTAAATTTATTATTGAATTAATTTATTTTGTATTCACTTTGAATCATTGTACACTCATCACTTCACTTTATTATTTACCTTTTAAAATCTTTTAAACCACTTTGACTACTTTGACCTTTTGGGGCTTCTAGATGACATATGAGGGTCATCCAACTTCGTAAGGCCATGACTCTCAAACCGTGAGGAGTTATTTGATGTTTCACATACCACCAGAAATGGAATGAAAAGCACTATCCATATAGGATAGTTTCACTGACAAATTCACTGGCGTTCATCTCATTATTCCACAAATAAGCATGGGTTCTCTAACCATACTTCTAGGATAACTCAATCTGCAAAGCGTCTTCCCATGAGGGCTTTAACCATAAGGGGACCACTTTGGATTTCATCCATTTCAACTTATTATCAACCATGACAAGACAATAACGAGTCATCTTTACATCAAAAAATCTTGGGTCCATTACCCAACCTTTTTGTTATGGGGCTTTCTTCAAGGGTTGACATCAATGACAACCAACCTTAATCAACACATGTTTGCCCTGTTAGCGTCATACCCTACCACGTATCACTTCCTGGTTGGTCCACTTGTATTTTCCATGTCAACGTCCGTACGCCCAGTCAGCCTGCCAATTGTGCCTACCACGTCAATTGTACGACCTGTATAGTCATATGCCACGTGTCACTGTACGAACTGTACAGTCAGTATTTTTTTGCATGTTTGGAAAAACGAACAGATCGTCATAACTTAAGAATACAACATTTGTTTGAGCCCGTTCAAGTTGCGTCAGGTTCATATCGATGAGGCTTATGAACATGTCCTATTTGAAGAGATTCTGGGAACTTTGATTTTTAGGCCTTTCTGAACCCCATCAAGCTCCTATATCCAAATATGGATCACACCTCCCCACTAAAGGACCTTTTGGTCCCCAAAAGGTTACATAAATGGACCTTGACTGATTATATACTCATAAGGACAAAAACAAAATACGATGTTGTACAAAAATGATGTTATAACAGGTCATTATTTAAACATGTGTGATTACATTAATGGAAGAAAAACACAATGAAGTTGTGACATCCACTTCTGGCAAAACCAAGTGCTTGGTTTCTTTTCTTCATGATGTTCCTCTTGCTTCGCTGGTAATCCTTCTTCCTTCATGAGTACATGCACAATACTTTTTTCCTTCTTTGGACGAAGCTTTAGATTAAGCTTCCAACAATTAGCCTTTTGATGTCCACCCTTGTTGCAAAACGTGCGGTGAGTTTTTGGCATCCAAACCTGTTTTCCCTTCTCTTTCTTCCATTGTGGAGTTGAATCTTTATGTCGTGTTTCCTTCCTGGTCAACATAGGTTTCATGTACAAAGTTTTTATCTTCCAACACTTGGCAACACAATGCTTGGGTGAATGACAAAAAGTACATGGATACATATTCCACAAGTTTTGAATTACATGATTATGTTTTTTATATTCAAAAAGAGAATTGGTAAAAACATGACCATTATACCTTCCATGTTGATCTTCACTTTGATTTGGAGATGACTTGCATTCACTACCACAATCCTGGAGTGATGCGTCATCACCTTTCGTGAAGTGTTCTTGCAATGTCTTAAGTTGTCCATGTGAAGCATTACTTGCTTCAGAAGTTTTGGAGACCAAATTGGAGGATGCTCCAATCTCCACTTCGCCATATCCCAATCCTAAATATCAAGGCCTTTCTACAATCTCAATGGGATTAACGATACCTTTTCCCTCAATTCCAAGGCCCTTTCCTTCATAACCCATCTTGGTTAGAAATTTCAAACCTATACCTCTTGTATATTTTTCAAATGCACCAAAACCATCTTGATGGGAACAAGAAGAATTTGATCAATGACCTTCACTACATACCTCATAGATGTTTTATGAAACAGATGTAGAAGGCACTTCCTTCAATCCTTCTTTGACTTTGTCGTTCTTTGAAGATTTCACCTGAACCAATCTCTTTCATTCCAAGTAGTCTTCATACAACACTTTCACCATATCGTCCATGGAAAACACCGAATATATGAATTCCTTCTCATCTTGAGAAATTCCTCTTATAGATTCCATTTTCTCCCTTAAGGCTCTTCCCTGGTTAACATGCAAACTAAAATTCCAAACGTCAACTAGCTATGATACCAACTTGATCTGAAAAGATCTTTTACACGACTATGGTTGAGTTATTAACCATGTGTTAGTTAACCAATTAAGAATCTTAATGAAAGAGGAAGAAGATTAGAAGACTCATAACATCCATATACACATATACAGATCTGAAATGAAGCATAAACAATAGCAAACCATAAACACCAATGTGATAACGGAGTTTGGCAATCTCACCTACGTCTATGAGCCTTGTCTCAGTGGGATTTGTTTATTTTTGTTCAAATATTTAAATGTACTTCATTAAAGTGCCAAAAGGTTACAACAATGAGTTGGTCATATTCTACCAGATTTCATGAACCCATCAAAACTAACGACACCCAAATCGGATGAACGAAGCTCCTAGAAATGGCTCGCAAAGGTGCACTCCTCAATAGCTTTCTTGCATGACAATGGCTTTGGCTCAACAATACGGCAGTATAAACCTGTTCTGAACCTCCTCCTTGGCCTCAAGAAGGCTTGTTTTATATAGATCTGAAGTTGGTAACCATCTCCCAACCTCCCCACAAGATCTAGCCTCAAAAAGGGCCCAATATCCCCCAAAAATGGATTAAATCCTCTCAATCTAACTAAAAATCCATTTAAAATCACTATACTATAGTTGAAAACCCACTTTTTTGCACAAATAAAGGGATAAGCCCCTATGGCCTGGGCGCGCGCCCCCTCTACATGGTCATATGATTACATGTGGCCAAGCGCCAGCCCCCTAGGGGCTGCATGCTGGCCCCTAACACGCAAGCACCGGTCACATGGTTGAAGTCTCTAATATGAGGGCTAAGTCATAGCCATAATTCCCGCACCCAAACAATAGGAACCGGGTCATGTGGATTTCTTGATTGAACCATGGGATGGGTAGTATAACTGTGCGCGTCATTCAAATATGGTTATGTGACAGGGTTTTGTGGATAAGGCTTTGCGCCGAGGGCTGGGGGCTAGGCCCCAGCCCTTTTCCACCCAAATTTACACACGCATTTCAATTTAAATATAAATTATGTGGATAAGGGTTAAGGAACAACGTGCAGGCGGGCTGGCTAGCCCGGCCTGCCAAGTCGTTACCCCGGTGCAGAGGTCTCTGGTTCAAATCCCCAAAACTCCAACAAAATTTTACCAACCAACACAGCCAATACCTGGGTGCCACATGGCAGCCCATGTCTGGGCCACATGGCACCACCTCATTCTCTATCTTGAATGCCACTTGTCAACCTCTGATTCATCCACATGCCTCCCACGTCATTCTGCCACTGGACCTGTGACTGACACGTGTCATACGGATGTGCCACGTCACCTGTACAGACGTGCCACATGTCAAGGACCGATTGGACCATCTCTTCCACCTGTATACCCTGCCAGGGTCATACCCTACCTCATGTCATCGTACAGAGATGCCACATGTCGTCGTACGAACGTTCCACGTGTCACCCTTGTAGTAGTGACATGTGTCACTTCCCGGTTGGTCCACCTATCCTATCCACGTCAACGTCTATATGCCCAGTCATCCTACCAACTGTGCCTACCACGTCAACAATACGGTCGTACGGCTTGTACAGTCAGCTGCCATGTGGCACTGTACGCACTGTACAGTCAGCATTTTTTTGTTTGTTTGGAAAAATGAACATATCGTCATAACTTGAGCGTACGATGTTTGTTTGAGCCTGTTCAAGTTGTGTTGGGTTCGTATCGATGAGGCCTACACACACGTCCAATTTGAAGATATTCTGAGAACTTTGATTCTTAGGCCTTTCTGAACCCCATCAAGCTCCTAGATCAAAATCTGGATCATTACTGTATAGATCAAATCCCCTTTTTATCCAGATTTATTAGCGGGACAAAATAAAAATCAAACTGAATACAATAACAGAGAGATACAACAAAAAATATCCAGTGAACAATAACTTCTATTGAATAAATAAAATAGGTTGAAACTGTAAAACTGCAGAATTGAAAAAAAATTGCGCGAATGGTGGTAGTTATCTCTGAGAAGAAATGTGGTTGCTACGCGTATCTGTCTGAATAGAATGATTACAATGAGGCTCCAGAGGAATTTTTAACATTACTCATGAATGTCAAAACCCTAGACATCCAAAAACCTAACCCTAGGAGATGAAACCCCAAAAGTTATGTGGGCCCTGATGGGTAAGTTGGTACCTCAACTTCCCGGGGTTGTCACTTTTGCATACAACCTCCTTTTTAGGCGCGTGATAGCCCATTGGAAATTTATTTTCGATATCTATACATTATGTCGGCAAACTTTGACTCTGTCTATAGTTTGACTTTGGCATGCCAAAAAAACATTGTTTAGGGCCCCAAAACGGCCCTGGAAGTACAAAAAGATGTACTTACATGAAAACTTCTAAAATAATCTAGTTGTATTAGGTGGGCGGACACCAAATCTCCACCTGGAAGATGTGTAGGGATTCAGACAACACTAGAAGTGTATAACCCACAATTACAAATAAGTACAGAAGAACGTGTTGAACTAAAATTGTCAAGAGGATCCAATTGGAATAGGTGTGTGGCCACCAATATCCACCTGGATCAGTCCTCCCCCCTTAGAAAGAAATGGTCTCCATTGTGTTGAGTTCTCCCATCAGATGAGGAAACTTCTGTTAAATTTGACCCTGAGTGACCCACTTGCCTTGGTGTAGGAGTTGCCCTGCCTTGACAACCCGATAAAGCTAGATCCTTTATTGGCAAGTGCCCTTGACCTGTGTGTCCACTATTTGATCAGTGTATGCATGTTCCATGCAGTCAGGGATGAGCTCTATTGGTTTCAATTGTTATGTGATCTATGAGGTGTCCAATAATGGTGAAAAGTATGGCCAAAGGAGGTCCACATTGAACACTAGGTGCAAGCTAAGGAAGGGTGGAGTGTTGAGCTCAAAATAATTGCTACCCACAGCCTTGTTGATAGTGTAAGGCCCATATCGAAGTGGGTGGAGATTTTGATGGGGCTTTGTAAGGCTCTCTTTTTGCAAATGTAACCAAACCTTGTATCCCACCTAAAACTGGTGCGGCACTTGGTTTCGATCATGGCGATGCTTGTACTTAACTTGGCTTTCTGCAAAATCTCATGGAATTGTTGGCTCATGTGTTGATTCCGCTCAATGAATCTGGTGGCTTTGTTAGCCTCAGACTAAACATGGGAAGATTATGCATGTGTGGTGGCAACATGTAGTGCAACATCAATGGAACCCAAGGGTTAGAATTCTAGCCCCACCTGAAATGGGATATGGTCAGTGGAGCTATGAAGAGCCCTCTTGTAGTTGTATTGAACATAGAGAAGACTCTCATGCCATGTATGCAGATGCTTAGAGTTTTACATGCTCGGGATGTGCATAATCATCCAATTGACGACCTTTGTCTCGCCGTTAGTTTGGGTGTGGAAAGTAGTGTATTTATTGAGCTTGGTGTCCAACAGTGACCAAAGACTCAACCAAAATGTATTGAGGAATTGGCTATCCCAGTCTAAGGTGATGGTATGTGGTATCCCAAAATAGACCCACACTCGTTCGAAGAAGAGCTTGGTAGTATCTACCATTGTGATGTTCTTCTTGCAGGTTGTGAGAATGGCCATCTTTGAAAACCGATCAACCACCACAAATACGCAATCATTGTCTTGCTTGGTGGATGGAATTCCAGACATGTGATCCATCGAGATGGATTCCCAAGGCCTCTCGGGAGTAGAAAGAGGGGTGCATAATCCTTGCTTCTTGATGGCGGGCTTGGATATGGAACAAGCAGTGCAAGATCTTATATACTTATTGACTTCCTGTCGAAGTTTTGTCCAATAAAAATGTTTCTGTAGAAAGGCCACAGTTTTCTCCATGCCAAAATGTTATGCCATCCGACTATAGTGAGCCTCCCAAATTATATTTGCACACTCGCTTGTAGGAACACAGAGATGGCCTAGATGGCATAACATTTTGTCCTTAATGTGAAAATCGGTGACATTTGCGCCCGTACCCAAGAGTTGATAGGTGGTGGCGAAGTCTAGATCTTGTTGATAAAGTTGGGGCCACTCAGATGCCTCGTGCCCACAGGAATGGAGCACGGTGGTGATTGTGTCCACGGGAGGTCGACAGAGGTAGCCAGTGACATGATTTTTTCTCCCTGTATTATACTTGATGTTGAGATGGAACTGTTGTAGGTAGTTGGACCACTTCTGATGGCGTTCATTCTACAAATTCCCTTGTGTTTGTATGAACTGCAGAGGCTTGTGATCAGTGTGGATGATTGTCTCATTTCCCATAATGTAATGTTTCCATTAACGATGGGCTTGTACAATGGAATACATTTCCTTATCATAGGTGGGGTATTTCCGAACAGTATCTGAGAGTGTCTCACTATGGTATGCTACCATATGACTATGTTGAGTGAGAACTGCGCCTACAACATAGTCGGATGCATCAATCTCAATCTCGAACAGTTGTTGTAGATCAGGAAAGGAGAGTATTGGAGTTGAGCACAAGAGATGCTTCAGATCATCAAATGTGCATTGATGTGCCTTCCCCGGTGTGAACTTTTCTTTTCCACCGCCCTTGGTCACTTGGTTGAGGGCCCATGCAATATGGGAGAATCTCAACACGAACCGTCAGTAGACATTGGAAAGTCCCAAGAATCTCTAAAGCTTGGTTAGTGTGGTCAGGGTTGTCCAGTCATGGATTACTTGGATCTTAGTTGGATCCACATGTACCCCATGTTGATCAACAATGTAGCCCAAGTATTGGACCTTGTTCATGCCAAAGGATAATTTTTCCAAGTTGGCATATAGCTTGTGTTGTCGTAGAGTGCTCAAAACCTTCTGAATATGTTGCATGTGCTCCTCCCAAGTTCTGTTGAAGATGAGGATGTCATCCAAATATACCACCACAAAAGAGTTGGTGAAGGGTCTCAATAAATAATCCATCAACCTCATGAAAGTGGTTGGTGCATTTTTTAATCCAATGGGCATGACC
The DNA here is from genome assembly GCA_010110895.2 of Picea sitchensis. Lineage (NCBI taxonomy): Eukaryota > Viridiplantae > Streptophyta > Pinopsida > Pinales > Pinaceae > Picea > Picea sitchensis. The sequence continues at coordinate 102,300 of SNQJ01S0050275.1, forward strand.
AGCCATTCGAAGAGACCTTCTTTAGATTTAAAAGTTGTCTTCCATACATCAATTGGTTTGATGGGAACCTGGTGGTAGCCAGAATTTAGGTCAATCTTACTAAATAAATTTTCCCCTTGAGTAGGTCAAAAAGGTCATAAATTTTGGGAATTGGTTATCGGTTCCTGACTGTGATTTTTTTTAATGCTTTGTAATCAATCCAAAGCCTCCAGGTCTCATCTTTCTTCTGCACTACTACAATCGGGCTTCTGCAATGGGACGAGTTGGATCTGATGTGCCCCTTTTGAAGCAGCTCTTCGATCTAATGCTTGATTTCATCATTTTCCATCAACGAACGGTGATATATTGGTCTGTTAGTCAGAGTTTCACCGGAGGTTAGATCAATTGGATGTTTGACTTGGCAGTGTGTCAGTACCTCGGTGGTTGACGAGAATATGTCTTTGTACTCTTCCATGATCCCGTCCACTTTCTTATGTTGCAAAGAGAGGCTCTGTGTAGAGGCCACAGATGTGGCGGAGACCTTCTTTTTACTATGAGCATGAATCACAAATAATATGAACCTCCCACTCTGTGAAATGACCTTACTACAATTCTTAGCAGAGATTAAAGAAATAGTTGTAGGTGGTGCTACTTATGGTATCTTGTACAATTGTCTACCCAAAGTAATAATAGCATTTCGAGGTCTAGACTCATACACAGCATGTCTCTTCCACAAATATGGTTGTCCTAAAATAACATCACAAACTTCATGGTGTAGGGTTATGGGTGCGGTGTCATCGGAAGGTCCAGTCACTTGACGACCTCTGCTGAGATCAGGTTCTTCTTACTGCCGCTATCGACAATGAAATGAAGAAGAGAGCCCTTTACCCACATTTGTGAGTGAAAAAGGTGTTCCCCTTCCTCTGTTTATCCTAGTTTTCTTGGCTGGAATTTGGTGGTAGCGACCGTGACATTGGGTTCGGCATCGATAATCTGCTTCCCTCCTTCTAGATTTGATTCGAAGTCAGAATCTGCCTCTAACTCGGAAGCTTTCAGCTCAGCCACCAGTGAGTGCTTGGAGTGGCATACTTTGGTGTTGTTCCAAGGGATTTTATGGTATTCATGAAGACTTTTAATGACAAAATCATAAATATCTCATTCACACATTTTGTCAAACACTTGACTAACCTGAGATTTTAGTCTTTAATAAATGCCTTTAAAATAGAAAGAAACTGAAAGCTAAAATACTTAGGTCAAGAAAATCATTGATCCATACTCCGATAATGCAATAAGTAGACAAGTGATTTTGGTCCAATGACCAAGGAAAAAACCCCACTGTGGGAAAAAACCCTAGAGAGAGATAAATTTATTAATGAGCAAATTTACAGAAATTCTACAACTCATAAAATTTCTTTTGTTCATCAAAACTTTAAAATAGCAATCCAAATTATCAACTTATCTCTTCCTGAGACGAACTTGACCTTGTTGCCCACACTGCAACTTGATTTATGCTCACACGTGCCAATAGAAGACTGTACGAAATCCTTGATTTATGTGCCAGCAGACCTCAAGATTTGTGCCAGCAAAACCTGTACGGACTGTATGGTTTTCCTAACAAAAAAATTCCTTTCTCTACCTCGGGATCTGAACCTGCAATATGCCTCGGAATTTACACTCTTTTATTGATATTGTATGAATGATTCTTTGTTGGAAATTAATGTTGTACGAACTCCATCATTTCTTGGAACCTATGCCCTGATTTGACTTGAGGAATATGCTCTCTCTCTCTCTCTCTCTCTCTCTCTCTCTCTTGTGTGTTTTTCTCCCATTCCCAAGCATGTATATGTACTCTCTCTTTTCCCAAGAAACCCTAACTTACATAACCAACTCAATCTAATGGCTATCATAGGCCTAATCTAAGGGATCACATTTAATGYTCCTCATTAATTACAAAGTAAGTAATAAATCCACATTAAATACTTTTGGGTCCCACAACTTAAAATCACTTTAAGTTATAAAKTACATTCACTTTATTTAAAATGTCACTTTACAATTAAAACATGTCTAGGAAACATGACTTTATGTCCCCCCCATGACAAAAGACAAAAACATGAATGAGGACATCCCTTATTAAATTTCAACACTCCCTCTTAAAGAGGGAGGTCCTCCTGACATTTCCACTTCCAGGACCATTCTTGGACTCCAATCTATATGCAGTGGTTTCTCCCTCTGAACTTGAATGTTTCCTATGAACTGGTCTGGTGGAACTTCACCTTCTATTGATGCTTCAAGAAATCATGTATCGTCTCTGAGCATTTTATGACTAGATTAACTCATACTAGTTTATCTTTCTTCTAGTACTAGATCCCTGAATGGAGGACTGACATTTGGGTGCACCTTCATTCCTTTGAGCTTCTTGCTCTCCCTCTGAGTCAGATATCCAACCTGACTGACATTCCACACACTGGCCAAGCATTTTGTATACTCTGCCTCTTCGTTCTCCAATCAAAACTGTCTTGATGGGAACCTCATCTACAGCATGAATATGAACATAACCACATTCGAAAGTGATTACATATCCAGCATCCTCCATAGATGAGACTGAGAGAATATTAACTCTCAACCCTGGTACAAACAATACCCCTTCTACTTCTAGGGTCTCTCTGAAGTCCAACAGAAACCTGACACTGTTGATTCCTTTGATCTGGTGAGTCCCATTCACGACATGATCAGAACAAATCTCATATATGAACAAAAATGTGTACAAGATTCTTTTCATATAACTGGTGGCCCCACTCTCCACAATCTAAGTCCTGTCAAACTCAAAATTGTTGTTGTTTCCACTAGAAACAATGGAGACAAGAGAAAAATATTTCTCAAACTTCTCACTAAAGTCATTTACCTCTGCATAGGTTTCTACCTATTTCTCCTCCTCCTTCTCCTTTGTCCCCTTCTTGTTGGGACAGTGTGTTGCATAGTGGCCATATTCATTGAATGCAAAGCAATGGACTTTGTTGATGTCAATCCTGGAACCCTTCTTACTTTTTCCCTTTCCATTTAACAGAAGAGAAACATTCTCCTCAACAGCTCACTCGCCTTCCTTCTCTCCATTCATCCAGATATTCTCCTGATTGAAATCATCCCAAATTTTTCTCCAATCTGGAATTTTTTCATGTCCCACAATGCATTTCACAAAGACTTCCCAATCCTTGGAAAATCGTTTCAAGGATATCCTCACAACTATCGGTCCATCCTTAACTTGTGCCAATCGGGTAAGATATGGAACCACACTCTCACCCTTGGTCATCTTGATTGAATGTAGATTATCTTTGAGTGCCATCTTACGGTTTTCATTCTTAGCCTCGTATAGATTTTTCAATGCCTCCCGCATTTCTTTGGTTGTTTTCTTTTCAGCCAGGTGTGGGATTAGTGGATCCTTTACTCCATCCAAAATGAATCTTTAGGCTTGGGCCTCTTTGACTTCATGTATATCCAAGGCAATAGGATCGTTGGAGGGAGGAACTACCACAGTAGTGACAAGATCCCACAGTTTATTTTCTTTAAAAATATTTGTCATTCTAACATTCCATTGCAAATAGTTAGAAATGTCATCTAACCGATCATCAAGTCTGATGGAAGCAGCCATATTCAAACAACTATTCCCATTTTTTTTTTCCGAACTCTGAAATCAAATTCTATACAATTAAGTTCTTACAGAGTCCTAGCTTTGATACCATGAATATTTTTAATGAAAAAATCATAAATATCTCATTCACACATTTTGTCAAAAACTTGACTAACCTGACATTTTAGTCTTTAATAAATGCCTTTAAAACAAAAAGCAACTGAAAGATAAAATACTTAAGTCAAGAAAATAATTGATCCATAATCTGATAATGTGACAAGTAGACAAGTGATTTTGGTCCAATGACCAGGGGAAAAACCCCACTGTGGGGAAAAACCCTAGAGAGAGATAAATTTATTAATGAGAAAATTTACAGAAATTCTACAACTCATAAAATGTCTTATGTTCATCAAAAATTCAAAATAGAAATCCAAATTATCAGCTTATCTCTGTCTAATACAAACTTGGCCTTGCTTCCCACTCTGCAACCTGATTTCTTCTCACACATGCCAGCATAAGACTATACGAAATCCTTGATTTTTGTGCCAACAAACCTAGAGATTTGTGCCAGCAAAAAATGTATGAACTATACGGTTTTCCTAACATAAAACTTCCTTTCTCTACCTCGGGATCTGAGCCTGCAATATGTCTTGGAATTTACACTCTTTTATTGTTGTTGTACGGATGATTCTTTTTTGGAAATTAATGTTTTACAGACTACATCATTTCTTGGAACCTGTGCCTTGATTTGACTTGATGAATACTCTCTCTTTCTCTCTCTCTCTCTCTCTCTCTCTCTCTCTCGCGCGCGCGTGTGTTTTTCTCCCATTCCCAAACATGTATATGTACTCTCTATTTTCCCAAGTAACCCTAACTTACATAACCAACTCAATCTAATGGCTCTCATAAGTCTAATCTAAAGGCCCACATTTAATGCTCCTCATTAATTACAAAGTAAGTAATAAATGCACATTAAATACTTTTGGGTCCCACAACTTAAAATCACTTTAAGTTATAAAGTACATTCACTTTATAAAAGCACATTATTTAAAAAGTCACTTTACAATTAAAACATATCTAGGAAAGATGACTTTATGTCCCCCCCATGACAAAACACAAAAACATGAATGAGGACATCCCTTGTTAAATTTCAACAATTCACACCATTTTCATGTGTCCTTCTACTTCTCACTACCCTTATTGTGTTGTGGCTTGGACTGGTTGTCCTGAGAGTGGACATCTTTTCTCTATCCCTTGTTTTGTGGGTTGGGGCCACCTTTTCCCTACTTCGGTTGTGAGGAGTTTGTAGATCCAAATCTTGCCTCTTCTGCTTAAATTTATGCTTGATCTTGACATCATATCTATAAGTCGTACCCAATGGTGTGAT
>SNQJ01S0050275.1:108529-118865 GCA_010110895.2 Picea sitchensis
TTCCAAAATAAGCCAGTTGGATTAGGTGGGCGGCCACCAATATCCACCTCAAAGATGTGTATGGCTTCAGACAACCCTGAAAGTGTAGAACCCACAATTACAAAGAAGTACAAAAAAATGTGTTGAACTAAAATTGTCAAGAGGAGCCAGTTGGAATAGGTGGGTGGCCACCAATATCCACCTGAATCACCTTTTGTGGATTGATCAAGTTGGTTCTTGTATAAGATCAAATCCCATTTTGTGGATTTGTCAACATGTATTTGTATGGTGGTATTTGTAAAGTCGGCCCATATAATTGTAAAGTGGTTTTAGCCACTTCTAGGAGAAGTCGACTCCACCAAGTGAAGAGTCACAACCCTAGCGCCACCTCACAACTTGTATTTATATGTGAGGATGGTGTCTCATTTGAACACACTCACTCACTCATCTAGTGCACATATCTTGATGATAGTTGCAATTGCAGGAAGAAGTATAACGAAGGAGAAGAGAGGTGCATGCTTGGTCTTGGTTTGTCTTTGGTGTTTTGGTCTTAGTCTTGGATTTCTACTAGAAATATATTATTGAGGAAGTTTTGTTGGGTTTTCTTCCCCGTGAGTGTTTCCCAGAATAAAATGTTGTGTACCTTGTGATTTTGTTTCTTTCAGTGATCCTATTTATACTGTTGTTTTGGAATTGCATTGAATGCTCGTGAAATTTGGAAATAATCTAATAATAGCAGTAAAAAATTAACATGGCATCATAGATTGATTGATTAGAGCATCTTTCACTAGGTATCTAGATGTTTCTGTTATCGTATAAGAATTTTAGGGTTTTTTAGTGAAGAAGAATGTTTGACCAAAAACCACCTAGGGTAGTGCACCTTGCCCTAGCGCATCTTTTGGAAAATTCGGAGAAACTTTTCGGTGGATGGATTCTCCAGAAAGTCAAACCCTAGTTTTGAATGGTACCAGGAAACCAGAACTAGTACCAGAAGCACCAGTCCATAATTGCGCATGTCAAGTTTCAAGGGGTAAGACTTGGAATTTTATGAAATGGTCTGCTCCAACAAACTTGCCTCAACCCAACGCATCTCCTGGTAAGTTCAATTTCATTTTCAGAGCAATTTCATTTTCTGATCATTTTCTTAGCTCCGGGTCAAGATGTTTGCAAGCAACAAGCTTGTTGACAAGCTATAAGGTGTGAAAAAATTATGTGCCTGGAAGTACAGAGTTGGACTGATTCTTGAAGAAAATGACCTTGCAAAATTCATAAAATAAAATGAAGCCAAAGAGAAGTACAAGAAGGATATGATTAGGGCTAAAAGAATAATTGCATATTCTTTTAAAGACCACTTGATCCATCAAGTGTCTTCTAAGAATACTCCAAAATATATTTTTGATGCCCTAACCAGAATGTATGAAGGAAGGAACATCAATTGAAAGATGAACTTGAGAACCCAACTCAAGAATACAAGAATGCAAAAAGGAGAAACAGTTCCAGACTATTTCTCTAGGGTTTCTCAATTCAACGAATAGTTAGAGGAAATTGGAGACAAGATAGATCAAGATGAACTCATGATGAAAAATCTTAATGGTCTCACAAGACCTTGGGATTCCTTCATCTAGACTATTTGTGCAAGAAAAGAGAATCTCCAATTTGACATTTTATGGGAAGAATGTGTTCAAAAGGAAGAAAGAGTTGTTAAACGAGAAGTCATTCTAATAAGATATGAAGATCAAGCCATGGCTGCTCATGCTAAGGGTGGAAAGGGAAAGTCTCATTTTCAAAAGGATACTCACTTTCATAAAGAGTCTCACTCTCCAAATAGATTCCAAAAATATCATAAGGGTCAAATAAGGCAAAAAAAAAGAAAAACCTCCTTCTACCAGTGTTATCATTGTGATAAGATGGGACACATTGATAAGAATTGTCCTGCCAAAAGGGAAGAATACAAGAGGATAAATAGCAAAAGACATAATACCCATGCAGTTGAAGATGATGAGCCATCCAAGAAGTTAGCTAAAGAAGAGATTGAAGAATATGTTTTGTTTTATGCTCTCTCAGGATCTATGACACCTGGAATGGATACTTGGCTCATAGATAGTGGTGCCTCTAAACACATGACAGGTTAGAAGAAAACTCTCTCCAATCTTGTAGAGAAACAATTATCCCATAAAGTTTCACTTGGAGTTGATTATCAATACCCAATCAAAGGATTGGGAGAATCCACCTACAAACTTGATTCAGGAACTTCGATCAAAATGAAGGATGTACTCTATGTATCAGGTTTGAAAAAGAACGAACTTTCTATATATGCTCTAGATAAGAAAGGTTTCAGGGTTGCATTCGTAGATGGTAAATTTATTATGTGCTCTAAAGGAAAAACTATAGAAGATGCAGTTGTTATTGGAATAGAAGAAGGTGGTTTCTATCAGCTAAAGGGTCACTCAGATGTAGCCTTGACTCATTCTACTGAAAGTCCTTGTGAAATTTGGCATCGAAGGCTAGCTCAAATAAAATACAAATCTTTACCATATGTGAGAAAGGTAGATACAGGTTTACCAGAACTAAAGGTTGATAATGAAGGTGTATGCAAGGGATGTGCACAAGGAAAGAACACAAAGAATCATTTTCCAAAGAGAAACAGTAAAGCAGAAGGAATTTTGGAACTTTTCCACTCAGATTTATGTGGTCCAATACCATCAACCTCTCTAAGAGGGTAGGTATACTTTGTATAATTTATTGATGATTACTCTCATGAAACTTGGGTTTATTTCTTGAAGTCAAAAGATGAAGTACTTGGAAAGTTCAAGGAATTCAAAGCCTTGGTAGAAAACCTCTCCGAAAGGAAAATAAAGAAACTCAGGTCAGACAATGGAGGAAAGTACACTTCAAATGAATTTAGAAGCTTTTGCAGAGATGTCGGGATTAAGAGGGAGCTCACCACTCCCTATAATCCTCAACAAAATGGTGTAGCATAAATAAAGAATAGGACGATTATGGAAGCAATAAAGACTATGATTCATGATCAAGATCTGCCAATGCACTTATGGGCTGAAGCAGCAAGAACAACAGTATGTTTCTAGAACATATTATCCCATAGTGTACTTGGATTCAAAACTCTCGAAGAAATTTTCACCAAAAAGAATCCAGAAGTAAGCCATATGAAAGTATTTGGTTGTCCAGTATTTATACACATTCCAAAATAAAAGAGAAATAATTTGGATCCTTCAGGAAAGAAGGGAGTATTTGTTGGATATTGTGAGGTCTCTAAGGCCTTTAGAATCTACATACTAGGTTACCATCATATTGAGATCAGCAGAGACGTAACATTTGATGAAGATGCAGCACTCAAGCAATCAAGCAAATGCCAGTTAGAAGAAGTGTATGAAGAAGAACGTGTAGCTCTCAGAGTTGCAGAACCCATGAAGGAAGTTGAAGTTACCCCTGATGATGAGATTCCAGAAGATCATGATATGATATAATCTCAAGAACCTCCCCATATGATGATCTCTCACAAGAGAAATCCATCTTGGGCTAGAGAACACATTCAGGATGCAAAGACGTATAGTGTCCCAGAAGGAACCATGAGACAAAGAAAGAATCCTAAGCCATTCTCCAACTATGTGGCTTTGATGTGTGATTTCGTAGATAAGAAACCTACTTGCTTTGAAGAAGTCGTTCAGAAGAAAGACTGGATGAATTCCATGACAGAAGAATATCGGTCCATTATAAAGAATGATGTGTGGGAAGTAGTTCCCAAGCCAAAGAACAAAGATGTGGTATCTTCCAAGTGGATATACAAAATAAAACATGCAGCAAATGGAAGTATTGAAAAATATAAGGTAATATYTRTGGCTCATGTATTTTCTCAAAAGGAAGGTATTTACTATGAAGAAACATTTTCTCATGTAGCAAGATACACTTCTATCAAAACCATCATAGCTCTTGCAACCAAAATGAAGTGGATGTTGCACYMGATGGATGTGAAAACAACTTTATTAAATGGTGTTATTGAAGAAGAAGTGTACATAGAACAACCACAAGGGTTTGAAGTYGAAGATAGAAAAAATCATGTATGCAAGTTGAAGAAAGCTCTGTACGGGTTGAAGCAAGCTYCGAGAGCTTGGTATGGCAGAATTGACAGTTTCCTAATTATTTTGGGYTTTAACAAGAGTAAAGTTGATTATAATATTTACTTCAAGGTTATGAATGATGAGTCAGTTTTATTTCTACTATATGTGGATGAATTATTCTTGACAGGAAAAGACAATTTCATCACAGATTGCAAAAGGAAGCTCATTGCAGAATTTGAGATGAAAGACCTAGGACTGATGCATTATTTCTTAGGTCTTGAAGTTTGGAAGATCCCAGAGAATATCTTCCTTAACCAATGGAGGTATGCAGTTGAAATACTAAAGAATTTTGACATGTTGGAATGTGAATCCATGGCCACACCCATGGAGATGAATTTGAAGCTCCCGATTGATACTTCGTCAAAGTTAGTTGATGTTACTCTATATACAAAAAGATTATTAGTTATTCTATGTATCTGACGAATACCAGGCTAGATATATGCTTTGTTGTGAACACCTTGAGTCAGTATCTGGTGGAGCCCAAATGTGTTCACCTTGTAGTTGCAAAGCATGTGATGAGATACCTTAAGGGCGCATTGGATTATGGTCTCTATTATACTGGAGATCATGAATTTAGACTGTATGGTTATAATGATTCAGATTGGGCTGGAAGTGCTTCAGACAGAAAGAGCACTTCAAGATGTTGTTTCAGTTTGGGGTTAGCCATGAATTCATGGAAAAGCAGGAAGCAGTTCAGTATTTATCTCAGCATGGCAGAAACATAGTACATTGTAGCATGTTCTAGTAGTTGTGAAGCCATATGGATTTGGAAGTTGTTGACAGGTCTGTTATATCTAGAAATGAAAGATACCATGATTCTATGTAATAATCATAGCTACATAAAGATGAAAGAGAAATCATTGTTCCATGATAAGACGAAGCACATAGAGATATGATATCACTACATTCGTGACATGGTGCAGAAGGGAGTTGTAAATCTCCAATATGTTGGCATGGATGAGAAAGTTGTAGATGTGTTGACTAAGCCTCTATCTTGTGTGAAGTTTGAGTACTTCCGATACAAGCTTGGTGTAGTCTAAAAGGACCTCCCTCGAAAGGGGGAGTGATGTTGATGATATTATGATATCCTGACCAACAGTGGGTAGCTCAATTAGGATTTTATATCCAAGGGGACTGATCATCCCTAGGAATATCTTGAAGGTCCAGTAAGGACAGTCTGTCAAAGTACATGTGCATGTATATGTCAGTTGTGGTCAATAGTGGTAGCTCAGTTAGAATTCTATATCCTAGAGAATCTTATGATTCGTGGACATATCTCAAAGGTCCGGTAAGGATGGTCTGTCAGAGTACCACAGATGGTGTTGTTGATGAACCTACCTCATTGTATTGCCACATATAGATGTTGATGTTCCTATTATATTACTGTGATGTTGAGAAAAAAATTCGATGATTTATAGATGTGTCAGTCAATGTTCCAAATGTAGATGTTTCCCTCTCCTTCTCTTGATGATGTTGTATTGAGTCATGTCAGTAGAACACCCTTCTCGTTAAGGGGGAGTGTTGAATTATTGTAACTTCGAAGAATATTCTACTTATATTTGAGTCATTATTGAATATATCAAATCCCCTTTTGTGGATTGGTCAACATGTATTTGTATGGTGGTATTTGTAAATTCGTCCCCTAGTAATTGTAAATTGGATTTAGCCACTTCTAGAAGAATTCGGATCCACGAAGTGAAGAGTCAACCCTAGCGCCACCTCACAACTTGTATTTATATGTGAGGATGGTGTCTCAGTTGAACAGACTCACTCACTCATGTAGTGTGTATATCTTGAAGACAGTTGCAGTTGCAGGAAGAAGTATAACGAAGGAGAAGAGAGGTCCATGCTTGGTCTTGGGCTATCTTTGGTGTTTTGGTCTTCATCTTGGTTTTGTATTGGCAATCTATTATTGAGGAAGTTTTGTTGGGTTTTCTTCCCCATGAGGGTTTCCCAGAATAAAATGTTGTGTACCTTGTGATTGTGTTTCTTTTAGTGATCCTCTTTATATTGTTGTTTTGGAAATGCATTGAATGCTCGTGAAATTTGGAAATAACCTAATAACAACATTCAAAACTTAACAATCACAACTAATCTAGGTCATTGATCTCAATATCATACATGATTTTGGTCGTCGATTCATCAAACTTTTTCAATTCTGTCAGCCTCCATTAAAACGTGAATTTCAACCTTGTAGGTCAAATCTAACACTGCAACTTTGTAGATTGACGCTATTAAACCTTTCCTTGATTGTTGTGAGTCAATTATGCCTTGAATTGCTCACGAATTTAGGGGTGTTCACTCTATTTTTTTACCGTTTTCCCCCAAGTTCGTCACAGATCAAAATCTGTGACAGGAATTTTTTTCCAAATTGGCATTGGTTCTTGGCCCATCTGGGTCAGTGTTGAACTTAAGATCTGGTACCACTTTGTAACATACCCAATCCCCAGCTAGGTCACGTCACTACTAAAACAACCCAATTAAAAATCCATGATACCAAATCTATATGTGAAAATTACACACAACATGACATTCAACTCATGCAACAATCTATGCTACTTAAAAACATAATTGCAACTACTATAACTATGCACAACAGCAATTAAAAAACATACAACATTATTCAATCACATAAATAGATATTTAAATGCATCATTATCCTCACAACAAATAACATTTAACCAATATAACTCAAATTAAATTGCACAGCAACTATATCATCATTTAACATAAATGAACACAACAGGTAAGAAAACTTATTTTATGAAAGTATGCAACCTACTGTAGAGAACAGACATTCTTCCCAACCATAAAATTATTGTTCAAGTTCTCAACAACAAGTCACCCCTAAGCTAGGTCTATGAATCCACAAGAGACTGTGATCTCTAAGGTTGCCTAATTCTAGTTCAACAGCTCTCTTCCCCTCAACCTGCACAACCCAAGGGATGGAATCCTCCTTCATTGCTCACATTCCCTCAATCCTTTCCACTCCCATCCAAGGCTTCCATCACAGGTTGGACAAGAATTCTATTTGTTGGGACTTCAGGAATTCTACTACTCAACGCGAATTCTCCCAGAAGCAAAACATGTGCTTCCTTGGCGAATTTTGAAAAGCACATTACTCCCAGTTTCTCCATGAATTTTCAGCTCCAAACAACTGTCAAACTTTCCCATAACAACTACCTTCAATCTTCAACACTTAGGACTCCATTGTTGTCCAAAAAACTCCATGTAAAATATGTTCTCTATGCAAAAACGTGAATCTAAAAAATTCGGGTCCCCTACCCATACGAATTTCCCTTCTTTCTCTTGCTTGCTTGATTTGCACTCTTCCCCAAGTTGATTGTACTCATCCTCTGTGCTCTTAATAACTATGGTAAGTGACTCTCACACCAACCCTCTTACATGAATTAAATTTTTGGACTCTAGAACACTCAATAGCTAATGGAAGGTTCATGGAAAGAACAATTTAAAAAGAAATGGTTTGGGTTCAATAAACATGGGTAAACTCTCCCCCTTGGACCCCTTCCCTCTCTTGTGGACACTTAGCCCCTAAATATATGTCCATGTCCATCTACATTTGACGATACATTTTATTCATTATATTCAATTTACTTCATTTACATATTACATCGCTTCGGCTCTTGGCCATACATTGCATTTACAATATACATCGCTAGTTTGGGATTTGATAATGGAGGTGTTACAAAACATCTACTATCACTTCTGCCCCATCCTAAGAAGAGGGTATGATGGATATTGTGATATTAAATTATTCAAAATTTCATTTAAGAAAAAACTATCATAACATGGACATGGAGCCACTAAATTTCCATTGTCGTACTCATCCAAAAAACAAGATGTGTTTTTTTCTTATCTTCTAGTGTATGCATACATGAGACTCTTTATGTCATTCTTATAACTCAAACTCACTTCATGTTTTCCATATCTTTGTAACTTTGAAGTCACATATCCTTTGAGAGTTCAAGGTTTTCCTCCATGGGAGTGCTTAATAACTTACACCTTCACATTCATAAATTCTTGAAAATATTCTCAAAATATTCCATCGCATTCAAGTGAACCGGTCATCTTGTCCTATTCCTAAAAAAAAATCAACATAAAACTTAATCAATTGATAATAGGTCCAAATTTCCATTGCATATTTTATGATTCTCGCAATATTATTCCAATGTGTACCAATATTCCAATAGACTCGTCAATTCTCTTGAGGTATTTGACCTAGCAACATAGAAAGATTAGTTTATTTCTTGTATATATGAGTCATACTCAATCTCATACCATTATAATTGCACTCACCACTTTGAATAGGAACAAAACCTCTATTTGTAACAATGGTAATAATTAGTATGGTAATAGTTAGCAATAGAAAAACACCTAACAATGAGGGGCCCATTGGTGATATTCTACTTTAAGGCATTGTTGATGCTAATTTTTTTGTCGATGTATATTTATCTTCATGCTCATAATGATGATCGATCATCATTGTTTTTTATGCTTGTAATGATTGGTTATGCTCATTACTGTTTATTTATGTTAACAATTGTTGATGCATATTTGTGGTTGATCATTTGTTATTGAGGGCTCACATTAGAAGGTTTTCTTTTTGTGGATTCCAAGCTTGGAGAGCATTATTTGGATGTTAAATCAAGTAGGAGGTGAAAAATAGGAGTATGGGAGGAATTGAACAAAGGGGGGCAGAGCCCAAAGGACATGAAGATTTAAGAAAGCATAGTGTCCAAGAATTTCTAAAACTTGTAGCAATACCTTGTAAGCTAATGGATTCTCACAAGTGCTAAATTTTGAAGGTTGTATGCATTCTCTTTTTTTCTATATAATTAATTGAAAACTTGGATTTTTATTTCCTACGAAGGTTTCTGGAGTGTGAAATAATTTTCCATGGATTGTGTCATGGTGTCTTGGTAGAATTTATGCATTTATATTGTGTTCAATAGTCTTTTTTTTTTACTAAATTTATGTTAAGTACACATATAAATAGTCACAAGGAGTTTGAATAATCCAAACTGAATACCACTATAAGATATTCACTCTCCCACTCAATTTTGGATCAAATCCTTACAATATGCCTTAGATTCAAGGTTTGCTTCCTCCTAGTACTTCCCTCGTACTTGTGGTTCCCTTGCACTTCCTACTCTATCCTTCGCCCTTTGCTTTGCATTTAACCTAGTGTTTTTCGCTCAGGGAACCTTGGTTTTTTCCTACCTTATCTCCTTCTATGAGAGGTCTCTCCCCACCCTTGCATGCCTACATGCTAACCTATCATCCTTGACTTTTTGAAAATATAACCTCTAATACATATTTATTGCATGGTTGTTTATTCCTCTCCCTTGCCTCAACCTATACCACTTAGAACAAGTCATTTTCTTCCTTCTTACCCTCAGTTTCTCAAGGAAATATATTTCTTACTGTTTCCCCAACTATACCCTACCTTATTTAGCCTTTTTCCTAGTCCTTTCCCTTACCCTAGCCTTTCTTATCATTCTCATTGGCACTTTGATTATTTTCCATAATGAACCCTTCCTTTTCTTTGGGCTCCCCTTGCAAAATTAGCAACACACTCCAAGAACATGAAACACCTAACAATCTTGTCAAGAAACAATAGAAATAAGAGTCGTTAATGTTTTCTCCTCTCAGTCCCACACATGTTAAATCCCAATCATGCTACCAAACAGTAGAGAAGAATACAGTACGGAGCTTTAAATATATAATAAAGAAACTAAAAATCAAACCAATTATATGAACTCGCTTGAAGTTTTAGTGAACCCTAGCTTTGACCAACCCAAGCAAAGTAATTTTCCTAAGAACCAAACCTTCTATAGGTCCCTTCTCATCAATATTTTGTAACATCACTTTGAATTACATGTGTTCAAATTTAAGATAATCCTATATCACAATATCCTTTCACAACTTAAAAATACATCATGTCCTTGAAAAAATTAGGTATATTTAATAAATGGCGTCTTAGAATTGTTTCTAAGTTAATAAAAACTTTACATCTCACATCAATTGCAGAGATGAGTCTATAGTGATTTATAAGTGCTCCAATATATGATGATCCTTGTGTCAATGGGGAAAACCACATGAATCATGCCTCCTATTAACATAATGAGTGATTGATTGCAATGTGAATACACTTTCTTGTTACTCCTTCCCCTCTCCTCCTTTGTGGCCAAAAAAGATTT
>SNQJ01S0050276.1:11080-21615 GCA_010110895.2 Picea sitchensis
TTTTGCTTTCTTTCTCAGATATATTGTATATTGGAGATGGAAGCTCTTTTAGTTTATAGAATATATTTAAAAAAAACCTAGCCTATTTTTCAGAAGTACATGATCAATTGTTTTTCTAATTCAGATGTATATTTATTGAAATCTTGTGTCACCACAAGATTCAATGCACCTTTATAAATTATATGATACACCTGGCTTCTCGGGTTGGAATGGGATAGCCACATTTTGATTCCTCTATTATATCACCTCAAGAAATGAGGGCTTACACTCACTGACTACCCATTTCTTATACTCTTCTAAAGTTCATGTAATTTAGGCTAGCATGGTGAGCATTATTTATCTCATGACTTGCTCAATAGTCCTTATTGAATGGGTGACAACCCTCGATGGATTTTGTGTGGGATTTCAAATAGATCACAACTAATTTACCCCAATATTTGGATGTAGCAGTTTGAAACTTAATTTAGTCGGTGGAAGCACTGATATATATTGTAACCTATAGAGGTAAAAATTGTAGTAAGAGGCAGTAAGCCTGCGAATGGGTATTGTAATCTCCTGTTTTTTATCAATAAGAATATCGATTGCCATTTTCCCATGGATGTTTCCCTGCTAAGGGTTTTACCACATACAATTACTATGTCTCATGTGTGATGTTTTTGCTTATGTTGCACAACAAATGGTATCAGAGCTAGAGGAGAGGAGAATTTGGCTGCTGGTCATTTGAGAAAAAAGAAGAGCCGAAACCATTTGCAATGAGCCCTCATGCAAATTGGAATCACAGTCATGTTTTGTGGTAGAAACCCTTGTTGATGAGCAACAAGACCATCCACGCGCAACTTTGGAATCACGAGAATCACTGGGGTTCTGTTCAACTCAGTGACTAAATTGTTTTATAATGGGTCAAACAAGATTTTGTATGGAATTGTTTCTTTTAGCTCTTTTTCACAATAGAATTGATGAAGTAGAGTTATTATGGTATATTTGGTAAATATATGAAATCAAAATTTGAATTCTACAAATAGTGGTGATGAATTTGGCCTCAATTGTCATCAAGTATTAGGAGACTTGATTAAAAAACGTAAACTCACTTATCACAACTTGAAAAAAGTTATATGTGCAAAAAAAAATTGCACGGACACATTTCCTAGTAAACACATACATCAAATGGCTAGTGGTGAAGACCATCAATGTTTACGCAGTGGACATTATAAGAAAACAATGGTACTAGAAAATATTGGTTCCAACTTTGACATGGCTTGTCATCAAGAGAAACCATTTTCGAGTGATAGGCATAACCTCACTTACCACAATTTGAAAAAGCACATATGTGAACAAAACAAATGCATTTACATATTCCCCACTGGCCATGGTACCTATAAGAGGCAAAACATCACATATCATAAATTAAAGCAAACACTACACAATACCAACAACGAAAACTAGTGGGGACCCTCTGAACATTCCCATTCAGGAAAGAAAGATGTAAAACAAATCTATATGAAACAAATTGAAGACACCCCTAGGATCACATGTGCAATTTGTGAGGAATTTCATTTTGCAAAGAACATTAAATATTTCACCTGTGACTTGGAAAAAGAATATTTCAGCTTGGCATTAAATGACAAAACATTCTCCACTAGGAAAATATGTGTTGCATGCAAAAGAGCACTTCAAAATTGAAAAGTGTCGCAGATTGCAACACCTTACCAAATAAGATGTAACACACCACTACTAGATGTAACTACACTTTCAAAACTTGAAGAGAGACTTGTATCTCTGCGAATTGCATTTACACATATTAGACCATGGGCCAATAAAAGATCACAAATGGGCTTGACATTATCAATTATCAACGTCACTATCCAGCGAGATGTTGTGCAGAAAGCATTGCCACAATTTATGAATGAAACAACAACAATTGTTATAACATTGAAGAGGTGATTGTAATACAAGAAGGCATACCAAACATGTAGAGTATGTGTAAGCATTTCCATGAGAACATTAAATAATTATGTTCCATAACTTTGTATAAGGATGAAAACATCTGTATAAATGAGGACTAGAATCATGTTCTTGAACAAGCCAATGACAACTCCATGCAAACTACAAAGACTAATAATCAAATTGATACAAATGAGGAATTGGACAACGAAAGACCTACTGAAACATTAGTACATGGATTCACAAAGTCACAACACATTCATGATTTGCAAGACAAGATCATCATATTGGCACGTGCTAAAGGACAACATTTACTTTCAATTTTCAAGGAAAAATATGTTATTATAGGATAAATCGGTATATGCAGACACTAACTGATCTCCCTAGATCCACCTGGATCTAGAACAAAACATGACAGGACGTGACGCTTTCCCTAAGTTACTATCATTGAATTTGTCATCAAAGAAGGAATAAGTGACATACCTTTAGATATCACTTCCTTATGTCTTTGTTGTCCCTACTTCACTTTGACGGCCTTGTAATGTTAGATCTACAACAACACAAATCGACCAAAGTGAAAGAAACAATAATACATTCAATGAAGACTTAAACATGTGATCAAGGAGTCATGTAATAAAATAAGAGTGATTTTATGGGAAAGGGACATGCCACTGTATTATATTAAATGAAAGTAGAAGATACAACCAAATTGCCTTGATGTTGCAAGCTCCCTTTCGGTGGTCCTTTGTTCCAACACACACACTTGTTCCAAACTTGCATGAAGAAGATCCACTATGGCTTGATGGACAAATGGAGGCCTCAAGCACCAATTCAAACAAGATTCCTCACACAATTCTGAACCTATTCTTTCTTCAATTCTCTATTCAATCTTTCTTAAACTCTTCCTTGGGAAATCTTTCATGATATAGGAGAAGGAGAGATGGTTAGAGGGATGAGGATGATCCCACTAAATATAAGGAGTCAGTAGGATGCCAACCATGTGAATGCCAACTCATTTTCTAGAAGATCCTCTTCTAGAACCTTCATAACCTTTTCTTCCCTTTTTAGCTTTGAAGCATGTTCACACCCTGTCTATAGAGAAAACTGCGAACCCCTCACAATCCAGGTATAGAGCAGCCTACAATAATCAGGGTTTTCGCACCTTGCAACATATGCAGCCTATGAACTCATTATAAAAATATGTTTTGTAGAGGAAAACAACAGTCACTTTTCTCAGGCAAAAGGTCCTTATGAGAGCTTGAACACATAACTGTAGAGACATCACCAGAGTGACCAAAATAATGTGTAGCAGAATTCCCCCCAAAGTATGAGGCTAGAACTTGTGACAGCCGAAATACTTTGTAAAATGTGTGTGTGTGTCAGAAACAAGGATCTCACCTAATCTGAAACCTGCAAACAATCAAGCATCTGCAGAATATAATACCAGTTCTGAGGTAGGCATTCCCATGCTCATACTACAAGTGAACGAAATCATAAATGTAGGGCATGGCCACCAATCATACACCATGGATCCATGTAATCAAAATGCTACATAGCCACTAGGAATACATTGTGGATCTATGTGTTAGAAGACTCAGATTAAGACATAGCCACGCGACATACAAAGTGGATCTATGTGTCAATACAAATCATAAATACTCCATCGCAACCTGGACCAAAAAGAGGAGACCCAGGGTCTTCAATCCCGTCGTTTGAAATTACGAATCTAGCCATGTGATTACAGGTGTCAAAGTCAAACATGTTAGAAACCACTTGATTACCGGTCATTGATGAAAACCGTTAACAAGTGCGAGGGAAATCACCATTGATGTCAATGACTCCCAAGGTACCTAAGTACAATCCGAACGAATGTGAATAAATGATTTGAATTCAAACACTCAATGGAATCTCTTGATCAGGGACCAATAATGTGAATCCACTGTCGAAAGCGAAGAGACTTGCCATTAAGGCATCCAAGCTCTAAGGTACTAAATGATTTCTAAGTCTTATTCATGGATAATGAGTTGGAGTCAACAGAAAAAGACTTGTCACAGGAGGGCCTTGATGTATCCCCCATCAATGACATGAAATAAGTAACAGATTTTAGGGTAAGTCAAAGTACAAATATGATTTGAAACTGACATAGGGAAGGCTGACATGGTAATAATTGACAACTGCAGATGGCTGACTCAATGGAGGGCTCATTTGGACTTCTCTTGAACATATGAATGACACGACAATGGTTTTGGCAGCATTGACTCAAAGACGACCCAATATATGACCTTGTAGAAAGTCAGACGAGAGACAAATGGATTTCCCAGCCCAGATTCAAATGATGAACAAGGGGTGTCATGTTCAAGAGCGATGCTTACTGCCACTAATACAAATACGAAGGCACATCCCTTTCCCAAAATTTCCCCCACCATTTCTAGCGAGTACCTCTTTATTTTTACACAAGCTTGAGGAGGATAACATATGCTTGTTGATGTAAGCTCATCCTTCGGACGAGTCCCTCAGAATATGTTTAGCGAACCCTAGGAAGGAGTGGTTCGGTCCCATAAGGGCCTTTCGATGTTTGTTTAACGAGTCCAAAGATAGAAAACTCAGGGGTTTTTCATGTTTTGAGAGTTTGAAAAACACTTAAAGAGAACTCTCTAGTTCCTTTTTCGTAAATTAGTTCGACAAGACTGAAAAAATGATAAACTATCGCTCATCGAATGTTTTCTTCAAATACTTTTATGAGCGTGAATAGAATAAGATCACTGGACAATATTTATGTTTTTATGGATCGTGAAAAGAGCTTAAAGGATACTCCTAATTTTCGTTGTTTTTGTGTTACCATGACGAGTACAAAAAGACGACAAAAGTATACTCGATTGCATTCTCATGTATTTTCGAGCGTGAGAACGAACAAAGACTGAGCTCGAGTATGCCCCCAGCTTGAAAGCTAGTGACTTAACTCCAGAATGATCATCACAGGTTGGAGACATGCCCTCCAAGCTTCAATTCATTCACCGACTTTGAGGTTGTCACCAATTTCTCTACTATACAGAGAAAAAGGATAAGAGTGGATGAAAAGGAGGTTCAAGAGAGGTGATCGTTTCATTTTTTAACGAGCTTGACACAGAAAAAGAACTATGCTCAGGAATCCGGGTTCAATCCCCAAATTGTTGTTTCATTTTTTGAGGAGCTTGCTACAGAGAGGAAAACTATGCTCAAATCTTTTGTTTCATTTTTTAACGATCTTTCTACAGAGAAGAGAAACTATGCTCGTGACCTCTGTTTCATTTTTGAATGAGCTTTCTACAGGGAAGAGAAACTATGCTCAGGACCTATGTTTCATTTTTTAACGAGCTTTCTACAGAGAAGAGAAACTATGATTGGGACCTCTTCTTGATCATGGCTTCCAAGAAAATAACGCTCTGGAAGAACACTATGTCAAGGGACAAAACTCGGTCATGGTTTCCAAGAGATCTTCATTGGATGGAAGAAAATCACTCTAGAAGGAACACATGTCCAGGGTCGTGACAGGGGTAAGGAGATTAGGCTCCAATATCCCTACTGAAGAAATCACCATGTCAACTACCGGATCCAAGTCATCATAAGTTGAATTCATGGGAGACAACGCCACATAATTGACATGTTACAGGGGCAATATTGTCTTCATATAAGAACCATTTAGGGAGGTAATCCAGTCAGGACCGATGAACAAAAGTTGATCAATAATCACCATTCTTACATCGTGTGGGAAAGATATCACACAAAAAAGAGTGGACACAATAGCTTTCAGGGAATAGACATAATCCCACCCAAGGAGTAAAGATAAATCCAAAGGGTCTCAGACTACCATGACATCAATAAAGACAGTTTTCCCTCCCAAAGTTACGGGAAACTAAGGAAGGGTCCCTAAAGGTTGACTAGTTCTTTTGTTAAAAGCTAAGAGATTATGTGTAACTGGCTCAAGCTGAGGACAATCCAAAGCATGCCAAGCAATATAGGACAAAATACTAACGGACGCAGCTTCATCTATCAGTGTTTGAGGAACGTCCCGACCACAAACCTGTATTGTAATATGGAAAGGACTGTGAGAGGGAAGACGAGTTCATGTTAGTGCACCCCAATTAAAAAGGATGGCCTCATTACTTAGAGGGGGTTTCATGGGAGAATGAGGAATGCCCCCCGGCATGATAGATTCTGTATCAATGAGAAAAACGTGGGCAATATCGAGTTTACTCTCTAGAGGGAGAGTAGGATCGACTGATGATGGGATCGGATCAACCACACAGGCACTCTTCAGAGGAAGAGAGGGACTGACTGAGGAAGGGACTGTATCAACCACTTTGGCACTCATCAAAGGAGGAGTGGGATCAACTGATGACAGAACTGGATCGACCACTTGGGTTTCATTCTCCAAGGGGAGAATGGGATCGACAGGTAGAAACGGATCGACCACTTTGGTGTCACTCTCTAATGGGAGAGTGGGGTCAACTGAGGATGAAAATGGATCGACTACTTGGGTTACACTCTTTTGATGAAGAGTAGGGCTGATCAATGACGGAACTGGATCAACTACTTGGGTTTGTGTTTCAATCAAGGAGGAAACTAGATTGACCACCTGATCAACCGGACTGACCAGGGATGGAACCGGATTAACCATTCCATCAAATAATGATGGGTTGGGGAAAAGCCTACAATAACCAGCTGGAAGTTGAAGCTTTGCTAAAAGAGAAGAAGCCTTGTCCATGCGAGGACAAAGGTGAGAATAATGATCACCTTTGCATAACATATAAGGAAATTTGACAGTTGTCTTCCTCTTACCAACCTGAACGTCACTAGTTGACAGGGTATCACCGGCATGTCTAACAGAGGTCTATGACATGGAGGACCACATTTGTAAGAGCTTGGGAATACCAGGGAAATCCCTTAGAAAGTGGTCACCCTTACAAAGACTACAAGGGAATTTGGGTTTCGGATTCGTCATTTTAATCTTGTTGACCTCATCAACACTCCCAATAATATTAATAGTAGCTGGCTGCTTGGATCCAACATCTGATGTTGTTGGAGCCTTGGTCCTTTTCGTGCTCTTCTTCTTCTTCTCTTTCTATTTCTGCTTCTTTTGATCAACCTAGCTACTTGCTTTAGAGCTTTCACTAGGCGAAGAAGGAGAAAGGGAAGGAGACTTAATGGGTGAAGAAGGCGAAAATTCGACATGAGGTTGATGTGTGGGTGGTGTAATGACATCTAAAGTATTATGTGTAGTCGAAACATTCGGAGGATTCAAGATCACCAGAGTGGGGAACAACCAGACTAGTAATCCGATGGTGAGTCCTAGAAGACTCAGTGTGGCAATGTATGGAGGACCAAAGTTTCCAAAAGAAGGAAAGGTATAAGTTTCCCCAGGAGAAGGGGTGCCTCCATTGGTACTCTCTAGATTTGATGCCATTAACACTGACTTGACCTAAGGTCCACTAAGTAACACAACCAACACGTGCTAGGAATCTGAGAAGCAAACAATCAAACAAAACCTTCCCACAATGAAACCACTAGTTGGTGATGAAATCCAATGTCGCGAGATAAAAATAGGAAGGGGCGGGGATAGAGCGAGTGGATCAGTTACGTTGGTGACCTGCTTAATGGACTTATGCCTTGGTGCAATATTCCACGCAGTAATTGTGGATTTACCTTCCAAGGAGCCCGAGTGAGTGTGACCAACATCTGTTCTAGGTATAATGAGACTTCCCTTCACCGTCACCTTGTGTGAGACCCTAAAGATTATGGATACTAAGGTCATCAATTCACAGTCATCCCTTGGGCGGGTACAGTCGACAGTCTGATCTGAACGTATGGGTAGGATAACAAGTCCAAAATCAACTCAAGAGGCTCCCACACATAATCGTGGGTATACCCTCAAGTAACCCCAATATATGATCTGACCACTACAAACAGTTTGAGAGATTCAAGGTAAATGAGAATAATTATTCAGATTTTGAGGATTACGTGAAGTGAGTTGCAGGTGATGGAGAAGCGCCTCTCTATGTGGCACATCATATGGGGAGCTGTAAAATGGGGGTGAGGGAAGGAGAAGGCGCAATGTATGAAAAGTTCGAGAGCTGGGACATGGAAGGATTGTATCTAGGAGATGGGAGTGTGCTTCCCACTACTTGCGGTGTCAATCCGATGGTCACAATTTCCTTCTATCCATCTAGGAAAAGGTTGAATGTATGTGCTTGCAGTAACACTGGAGTGAACAATGAGCACTGGTAAATGTTTCCTACCATTAACTATTAACATCTCCGCCATTACCTTCGTGAAAACGTACGTATCATGCCATCTGTATAATATTTCCCTGAAACAATGTCATTTTCAACCATTTAAATATGTAGCAGAACACCCATGAGTATAGTTTTGTGTAAAAGAGTTTATTTAAAAGATACGTTCCATGATGGAGAAAACTTACATTGTATGTATGATAAAAGGAACATTAAAAGAAGATTTAATGGAACCTTTCCATGCCCTAATCTTTTAGCCCCTGAGAAATTTTATTTTGAGAAACTTGTCCCTTATTGGAGTTTTGGAAATTTGAAAATGCATTGTCAAGATCTTAAAGAACTTTGTTTTCTAAATGAAATTTAGCTTGGATGTCGAGAGGCAGATTACTATTGTGCCCCATATGAAAAGGATTCTCTAATTCCTGACCTTGACTTTTCCAACGAACATATGATTGGAGATGAAAAAAAACATAAATTCAGAAAACTTAGAACATTAGCACATTATAAAGTAGAAATACTAGCTGAGCAATGGATGAGTTACCAGTAGACAGTTGCAAGAAAAGATGGATATTTTTGGAGGATTTTCCAAACTCCAAAAGGCGATAAACTATTTTTTTGTTAGTTTCCATAGAGACACTATACCTAGATGAAAAGATAAACTTAATTATATTTGCATGAAAAATAAGCAAATGCGATTTTATATGGAAAAAAGTGAATTTAATTACAATCGATGAGGGAAGAAATGTCAAGGAAACCGACAACCTAGGATTCAAATGACTTACCTGGGTGGCCTCATTTCGAATTTTCATTCTTCATTTTGGTGCTCTGGAGATTTGCAATGCAAACCCTTTTGAATCTACAAACCATTTCTCTTTTCTCTTCCTTTTTCCCCAAAACAATATTCTATTCGAATGATTTAATTGATGACATTAAAAAGCTATGACATTCAAACACTCTTCTCTACTTTCTTTCAATATTAAGGCATTATTGTTATTGATCTTCTTTAACACCCTCTCGCAATCCATAAATCCATATACACTGATAATTCAACTTTCAAATGTTTGTTCTTATGACTTGATTTTCTCTAAATGAATATGCATTTGATGATTTATCCAATGATGTAACAAGGGTTTCTTCGTATGTGCAGGGTGCAGGGAATATTGGAGCAGACTATGTATTATATAAACAAGGACTCACTCTTAATTGAAGGAATCCATGAGACATTTTTTTGTGGGATGATAGAACCGATGCACTATGGTCGTTGTGTTATCAATTCAATGGATTTAAGAAATTTTCAACATTGCACATACGAGGCCTGAAGCTACCAAGTTAAGTTAGATCATTTGGGATTGAGCAAAATAGAGGCTCCAAAGGGATGTGAAAAAAGCCTATGAAACCCTTGCATGCCAAAGTGGACCCTCTACAGGACCATAAACCATATGGAAAGAGCTTATGAACTTGGGATCGAAGGTGTCAAATGATTTCTTTAGGACATCTTAAGCTCTAAATATCCGCACAGTGTCACATACCTATTGAATCTGCTACACTTGCATTAAGAACATAAAACCAAGCAACTTGTACCCAAAACTTTACTCTATCCGACGCGTGTCATGGAAAATTAAATTTAAGAGGAATAAATAACTTTATTATTTAGTAAGTTCATTAGTTTTATTATTACAACACTATGATAAAAGATAGTAATTTTTTTTTTTCGTTTATATTTTACAATTCTTTATTTTGAAATGATCCTGATGCACGTGCAAAGATGAGATGTCAAATGTAGCAATGGTTTCAATGAAGCCAATTTTATCAGACACAGAGGTGTAAGTCATCAAATATGGATGCTTGTCAAATGGGTCAATGGTTTCAACAAAGCCAATTTTATAAGACAGAGAGAGGCGTAAGTCATCTTGTCAAATGCATCAATTGTTAACTTGTTTATATTTTTTATTTCATCCTAGGCATTGAAATTGTAAATGAATACTCAGTGTTTTCGTTTTTGAGTTTGTAATTTATTGGTTTTGTTTCTTAAATTTTTTATGGATATTTAAAAACACTATGTGAATTTACCAAAATTATTGGAATACAAATTGTTTATTCAGTTGAAGTATTTGGATATATAAAAAATTTGCATACATCAAATTGAAGGAGCATACCACATACTCGACATAATCTTAAAACATAACAGTATTTAAAAGTGACTTGGTGAAACCGGTGCACCAGTCCGTACAATAATTGTACATTGAAATGTATATATACTATCGATAAATATTTGTATAACTCAAAGAGATAAGGGACACTAATCAATTTTTAGAAATTAAACCC
>SNQJ01S0050276.1:22930-34962 GCA_010110895.2 Picea sitchensis
CTCCATTGTTTGTGCCAGCTTAAGCTGCACCTGATATGGTGCCCACCAAATACTAATATCATTCTTTCTACAGCATTTGATGGTTTGTTCGGCTATCTATACATATATTTCCCTTGTTGAAGTATGAAAGCAGTTGGAAAAATGCAAGATATCAAAATTGAATTTTGCATATTACTATCTGCACACATTGTTACCCAATAAAGTTGGAAAAAGGCAAAATATTGGAATTGCATTGTGTTCTACTTGACATTATTATGCTTTCTAGCTCTTTTGTATCTTCTTTAACTATTTATTATGATTATTGTTGCTATAATTCATTGTAAATTTCATTGTTTTTTGTGTTCAAGGCCTTATTTGAGTTAAATGTTGTTACACCATGTATGTACATTTTGTATTTTTCTGTGTGGGAGCTTTTAAGGATTTCTCCATATTTTGGAGGAAAGTAAATTGAGTAGAGGATGATATAACACAATCCAAGTCTTTATCAGATTTTGGAGGAAAGTGAATTGGTTAGGTTAATATAAAACAATCAAGATCTTTATCAGATTTTGGAGCAAAGTGAATTGGTTAGGTTAATATAACACAATCAAGATCTTTATCAGATTATGGAGGAAAGTGAATTGGTTAGGATAATATAACACAATCAAGGTCTTTATCAGAGTTTGGAGGAAAGTGAATTGGTTAGCATGATATAACACAATCAAGGTCCTTATGGACATTTGAGAATGCCATCGATATATTTTCTAAGATTTGGCACCTCTGTGTTGTATTGCAATGGTAAATGTCTGCTAACAATTTAAGATCAATGTTTAAAGTATTGAATCAATGAACATTTAAAACTTCTATCCTTCATCGGTGGTTCTTTTATGCAATTTCTAATGAGGTTGCTTGGTGGGCTTAATGCTTGGATTTAGTATGTGTTGAGTTTGTTGAGAAGGTAAGAACAAAAAAATCCTTTAATATATGCATCAAATGTCTCTTAGAAATCTTCCATTAGATTTCAGACTTGCTTAACCTTGACCAATTAGTCATGTAACACAGTTAAATGGAATTTTTATAGAGTTGCGACACATACATATTTTTTGGTCACTACTTGTAACATAGTTAAATGGAATTGTTATAGATTTGCAACACATACATTTATTTTGGTCACTACTTGTAACTCAAGCTTTACTTTTATATGAACTTTTATATGAGTGTGTAGCTCAACCTTCCCTTTTCCGGCCACATACATGAAAGTGCATTCTCTTCACTACACAAATAAAGGGATAACCTATACTTTCTCTTCGCTACACAAATAAAGGGATAACCTCCCCTTCTCTTTCAGGGTACCTACCCACTTTGTGAAAGGGCCTTTTCTTAGCTTGCCATGTTGCAATGCTAATCCGTGGGGTTCTCTTTCTCCAACAAAACATGCAATTTTTTTATAGATTTGTGTATAACGGCCTGCATGTTTTCTATAGTTAGACTATCCATTGGGGGTGAAGTTATTGAACTGGGCAGAATGTCAGAACGTTCTACCATGTTGAAGAGGTTTCCAATGGATGACCTTTCCACTTAAATATATAACCTAAAGTTTTGTGTTGTTGGGGATGTTACCGCTCAATCTGTCATCATGGATATGCAAAAGTCCCAAGCACTTGGATGATAGCTTTGGGTAACTACAAAAGTCCCAAACACCTCGATGATAGATTTGGGTAACTAGGGGATGATAGATTTGGGTAACTAGGGTGTTAGTTAATGTCACCTCACCAACTCCTCTTTGCTCTTTAGGCCAGCTCTCCTCCAACTCAAGGGAGGCTTCCCTAAATAGGATTATTGGATACTAAGGCTATGAAGTTCAGGTGATGTGAAGAGTTATTTCCAGCAAGGTCGGCTCTCCTCCGGCTCAAGGGAGGCTTCCCTAAATGGGATTACTGGAGACTAAGGCTATGAAGTGCAAGGTGATGTGAAGAGTTATTTCCAGCAAGGTTGGCTCTCCTCCTGCTCAAGGGAGGCTTCCCTAAATAGGATTGTTTGGAACTAAGGCTATGAGTGCAAGGTGATGTGAAGAGTTATTTCCAATAGACCAAGGTTATAGAAACTGCAAAAATAAAGTGGATGGCAAGCCTAGAGATTAGTGCTTTATCATTGGGTGATGGAGTCAAACAAGGCTTCAAATGGGAGACTGTCCTTAAAGTAGAAAGAGGACAATGTGGCTGAAAAATACATGGTGTGTGAACTCCTTCCTTGATACCCTAAATTGCAGAAATACCCTAAATTGCAAAATTATGGCTGAGGAAGTTACATATGTAGACAACATGCAACACTTGAAGACATTTACAACGATCAGAAGTTAGGTTAATGTGTATTTATCCATAAATAGAGAAAGCATTACAATCAGTAACAGAATTCCATTAATAACCTCAAGTGAAAATGGAAAGAGTATACCAAGTACTTACTCTTTGAGCATAAGTCACAAGCAATCCTAGCAAAAAAAAAGCAGTAATAAAGGTATGAAAAACAATCTCATCCACAAAAATAATTTGTGTACCATGGTTGAGGTCGTGGACTATGTTTGAAATGTCAACTAAGGAGCCCACGGTTCCACGATTCATACAGTTCATCACATTTGTGCTCATGGAAATGAGGGTAGCTCCATGGAAAGGTTAGCTCAAGGCTTCCCTTCAAACACCTTTTTCTTTGGAATTTTATAAAAGTCCCCATCTCATTATAGTATTATATTGTAAATTTTTTTTAATGGGAAGATTAAAGAATATTATAAATATAAAAAGGGGACAGCTCCATATAAAAGTGTTCCCCCACCATGATGATAGGTCTTCTCACAACTTACTTTGGTTATTGACGGAATAGAGGTGGCCCTATGTACCACTTTAAACTCATAAGGTGAATAACCCCCTTTTATAAAATCATCTCCACGTATGTTTCACTATCCAATGACATACTTTATAAAGTGTGTATTGTGGAAATATAAATGGAACTTCCTATCACACCCACCATAAGTCAAAGGGAACCATGTGTTGTACCCTCATAATACTGCCATGAACTAGAATCGTACCATGCATTATCCACCAATGATATATCATAGGGTCAAGAAGCATCTCATTTTCATCCACCAAAATACGATAACCACAAAATTCTAAACCCTGAAGCTCCATGAACCAAGATATGCCACCATGAAGAGAACCAATCCATGACAATCCACCACATAAGCTACTTCGTATCCCATGCTATAAGCTGCCTCTATGAACATCCCAACCTTTTGAAGGCTAGGATCAAGATATCAACCTGCCAAAATCAGACTCATGCAATCATGAACCACATGTGCAACCCCATGCAATATATGTGGTAACAAGGGAGAAGATATCACTTTCTTCACTTTGTTGTTGAAATACATAAATATGATTGGGTTTGTAGGATAGGAATAAAGTTGCTTGTTAGTTGTTGTAGTAGATAAGATAAGATAATCAACACGAGTATTTCTTTGGTGGTTCGCCAACATCTCTGTAGATATTGAGGGTTTCAAAATACTTCATCCATTGTAGTTCTGCGACCCTTGTGCATGCACTCACTGGACATGAAATTCAGATTTAGCAAAGGTAATTTCAGAAGGCATAAAAATCTTGGGGAGATAATCCTAGAGCTGGATGGTTATTTTTGCAGAGCCTCTGAAGGAGGTAAAGAGGTTTCAAAGTTTCTAGATGCAAGCAAGGCCTATTTCAAGCATAATTTTGGCTAGTCTAATAGTAAGATATCCATCCCTTTAAATTCCACTTCACTATATGTATCATACTCTATAACTCTTTGTTCCGGTGAGCTTTAGTCATCCATGGAAATTAGTATAATTTATTTCTATCTTGATTGTCTTCCTCTCTATAGTGTAAAAAAGTTTGGATATGTTTGGATAAATTTTCATATGAGATTCAAAATTTTCTAGCTCCCTTCAATCCAAATGAGAAGTTTGGTCTCAACTTTTATAATCTATTGAAAGAAAACTTTTGTGTCCCCTTTTTGTTT
This sequence comes from Picea sitchensis, assembly GCA_010110895.2. NCBI lineage: Eukaryota > Viridiplantae > Streptophyta > Pinopsida > Pinales > Pinaceae > Picea > Picea sitchensis. The sequence goes on from SNQJ01S0050276.1 coordinate 26,948, forward strand.
AACTTAAGAAAAATTGACATGCACTGTAGAAGCCTAAAAAATTTGCATTAAGTTTGATTGAACTTAATGAAAATAATGTTCAATAAAGAGACTACACAAGGGGTTAAGGAGATTGTTAGATTGACAGATATGTGTGAGGAAATCATTGAAAATTGTTGACATAACACTGCATATCTTTTAACATAGTTCAAACAACTTTCATATGAATAAATATCAACTATGTCGTTGAATAATGTAAACATAGTCACAAACTTTCATATGCATAAATATCAGCTATGCAACTGAATAATGTAACTCTTACTTACACTTGGACAAGTCAACTAAATAATGTAACTCTTACTTACACTTGGACAAGTTGGTGGTTTCTCTTGTTGTGGTGGTTTCAAGTGGCAATTCAAGCATCAACATTTTTGCATGATGAATGATCCATGTGGATTTTGGTGGACACCCACCCATTCCACTTGGACCCCCAACATCGCTTCTTCGGCCTCGCATAGCTTTACTATTTTTAGCAGCTTTTCTGGTCCCCAACTTCCCGAGTTGTTTTGAGGTCTTAAATGATTTTTTTGGGAAGATAGTGACGTTGCTCACAATAAAAGTTGTATTCCTCCTCGACAGATCTTCTAACGGTGCTGGAATGCTTCAAACAAAGATCAGATGCCAAAGTTACGCCCTGAAGTTGGTGTACCAACTTACCCAAACGGCCCATAGCCTTGGAGTTTCATCTCCTATGGTTAGGGTCTTCTTTGGATGTTTAGGGTTTTCCATTATTTCTCAATAATAATAGGCCTTTGAGCTTCATTGTAACATTGCCAGCTCGGCCAAGAGTCAGCCACATCTCTTCTCGAGATAAGCTACCAAAGACTTCTAGCCGCTTTATTTCCATTCTATCTCAGAATCCATATTTTCGGGCCATTTGTTATTAATGAAATAAAGTCTTATTTCCACTGCACCTCTACGTTTATGTGTAATTATGTATTTCATCAGAATTCTACAACTGATCGTATCGAGCGTTTGTTCGCTTCTCGATCCTTTTGTGAATGTCCCCAATGAGGTCGAGGTATAAGGAGTTGGGGTTCGACCGTTGAACCCTTGCAAGATCACCACAAACCCTTTGATGACCGCCATGGGGAAGAAAAGAAAGATGAGGGAGTAGAAGATCCTATCAAACAACTGCTCGAGGAGGCCTCCTCGAGAAAACAAAGGAACGCGATGATGGACAACTTTGCCTGATTCTTCAACTGATTCCCACCCATGCGTATGGCATCAACATCCAACAACCACACTAGGGTGCCAATTTTAAGGTACAAGTAAACTTTGACATTCCCATATTTGAGGGCCAAATATATGCAGATGGTTTTGATAGATGGTTGAATCTGTTTGAAGGATATTTCTTGGTTCATGACTTTTCCTACCAAGAAAATATTATTTTCGCACTCCTCAAAGCTTCCCTCCATGTCAAGGACTGGTGGAAACCTACTGGGAGCAACGTATGGGGAACTCCCTCTCTCGCTCTCAGCCACACCCACTTGGAATTTTTCTTACAACATGCTATCAAGGAACAATATTATCCCTGGGGAGCTATGAGGACAAATAAACACAATGGACTACTTTGCGGCAAAAAAAGGGACCAAGATGTGCATCATATGATGAATCTGTTTCATACCCCACGCACAAAGTTGGGTATCAAAGATTCAAAGAAACATTTGGTGTTAAAGTACCACAATTGTTCCATTGCTACACTATTCAAGAGGAAATGGAGTTCCTTGACATCTCCTCACTTAGTGTGGCATACTGATATGTTGCCAAGATTGAGCAAAAGTTCAAACAGAAGAAGCGAGACTTTGGGTCTACGAATCAGAAGCAAGGGAAAGGTAACCCCAAACCACAGAACAAAGGACCAAGCCAAGGTGGGGAGGCCCAGGACAACCCGCCAAAGCCACAANGACATGGGGAAGTGTTGTGAGTTCCATAAGAGCTCCACTCACAACACAAGTGAGTGTCGGGCCAAGTAGTCACTGGTATCCAAGTTGAAGGCTTCTAAATCGGATGCATGCTCCGACTCTGAATCAAAACATGACAAAGGGAATGATAGGGGGAAGAAGATTATGGACACAGAGACCAACGCCACCATTGCCACCATGAAGATCTAGAATTAGGAGCCGGAAGATCCAGAGGAGGCCGAGAGTCTCTTCCATTCCAAAATGTGGGTAAAGGGTTCCCCATTGCAGTTCATTGTCGACAGCAGAAGCCAGAAGAACCTCATCTCGGTAGAGGTCGTGAAGTTGTCGAGCTTGCCGACCACAACACAACCACAACCATACACCATCGGGTGGTTCAACCAAGGACGGGAGCTCCACGTCAGCCAACTATGTCACCTTCCCAACAACATCAAGTCCTTCACGGATGAGGTATTATGTGACATTGATCCTCTTGATGTTTCTAATGTATTATTAGGCCAACCTTACTTGTGGAAGCGACATGTTGTGTATGAGTCTAGGCCTCGTGTTGTTATTATCACCTTGGGCAATAAGTTGTACAGGATACCAAAGATAGCACCACCTACCACCATCTCTTTGGTTACTGCAAAACAATGCGGTAAGCTCATTTCCAAAACCAGGAAATTTGTTTTCCTGATGATCCACCCTCAAGGAAAGAGGAAGATTGTGGCCATGCCCTCCAGACAGGGCCTCATTGCACGAAAACAACAAATGGATAAGGTCGTGGAAGAGTACGAGGACATCTTCACCTCCCTCGCAGGGGTGCCATTTTCCCATGGATGTTTCCCTGCTAAGGGTTTTACCACATAAAATTACTATGTCTCATGTGTGATGTTTTTTCTTTTGTTGCACAAGAAATGGTATCGGAGCTAGAGGAGAGGAGAGTTCGGTTGCTGGTCATTTGAGCAAAAAGAAGAGCCAAGACCATTTGCAATGAGCCCTCGTGCAAATTTGAATCATAGTCATGTTTTGGGGTAGAAACCCTTGTCGATGAGCAACAAGACCATACACGCGCAACTTTGGAGTCGCGAGAATCATTGGGGTTATGTTCAAATCAGTGACTAAATTGTTTTATAATGGGTCAAACAAGATTTTGTGTCGAATTGTTTCTTTTAGCTCTATTTCACAATAGAATTGATGACGTAGATTTCTTATGGTATATTTGGTAAATATATGAAATCAAAATTTGAATGCGACAAATAGTGGTGATGAATTTGACCTCAATTGTGATCAAGTATTAAGAGACTTGATTAAAAAGCGTAAACTCACTTATCACAACTTGAAAAAAGTCATATGTGAAAAAACAAATTGCACTCACACATTTCCTAGTAAATACATACATCATATGGCTAGTGGTGAAGACCATCAATGTTCACGCAGTGGACATTATAAGAAAACAATGGTACTGGAAAATATTGGTTCCAACTTTGACATGGCTTGTCATCAAGCGAAACCATTTTCGAGTCACAGGCATAACCTCACTTACCACAAGTTGAAAAAGCACATATGTGAACAAAACAAATGCATTTACATATTCCCCACTGGTCATGGTACCTATACGAGGCCAAAAATCACATATCATAAATTAAAGCAAACACTGCACAGTACCAACAACGAAAACTAGTGGGAAGCCACTAGGCATTCCCATCTAGGAAAGAAAGATGCAAAACAAATCTATATGAAACAAATTGAAGACACCCCTAGGATCACATGTGCAATTTGTGAGGAATTGCATTTTGCAAAGAACATTAAATATTTCACCCACGACTTGGAAAAAGAATATTTCAGCTTGGCATTAAATGACAAAAGGAAAATATGTGTTGCATGCAAAAGAGGACTTCAAAATTGAAAAGTGTCGCAGATTGCAACACCTTACCAAATAAGATGTAACACACCACTACCAGATGTAACTACACTTTCAAACCTTGAAGAGAGACTTGTATCTCTGTGAATTGCATTTGCACATCTTAGACCATGGGGCTATAAAAGATCACAAATGGGCTTGACATTATCAATTATCAACATGCCTATCCAGCGAGATGTTGTGCAGAAAGCATTGCCACAATTCATGAATGAAACCACAGCGATTTCTATAACATTGAAGAGGCGATTGTAATACAAGAAGGCATACCAAACATGTAGAGTATGTGTAAACATTTCCATGAGATCATTAAATAATTATGTTCCATAACTCTGTATAAGGACGAAAACATCTGTATAAATGAGGACTAGAATCATGTTCTTGAACAAGCCAATGACAACTCAATGCAAACTGCAAACACTAATAGTCAAATTGATACAAATGATGAATTGGACAACGAAAGACCTACCGAAACATTAATACATGGATTCACAGAGTCACAACACATTCATGATTTGCTAGACAAGACTGTCGCACTCGCACGTGCTGAAGGACGACATCTACTTTCAATTTTCAAGGAAAAATACGCAGAAGAAATGAAATTCCTGACACTATTCTACGGAGACTTGCGTGATGATGACATTACATAATGATTTAGCTACCAAAGAATAACACGACAGGAATTGCTACAAGCAAGCGGTGATTTCTCATGTCACATGACAATTTTTTTTTCAAAACAATGCGAATAATAATTGAGAACACGCTCTCCTACGTATGGATACATATAATAAAAGGTTAGTTACAAGGAATAAAGATATTAGCAAGAGATTTCAAGTACAAATAACTTAGAGAAAATCTTAAAATCCGATATTTGAAACATATATTTCAAGAACATTCACATCTCTCCTGACAACTTGCAACAAATCAAGAAAAACATATTTGCGATGATTCGACAATTGGGGCCTCCAACTTTTTTTTTCACATTTACAAGTGCATAGCATCGATGGAATCCATTGGTGACTACGCTATCCAATTTGTATAGGAACAAAAAAAGAGAAAGCAAATTAAAACATTGGAAAATGATGGCATTGACTACCACATAAGAAAAGACCCTGTCACATGTACTCATTACTATAAACATAGAATCAATGCTTTAAAGAAATTGATATGTCATGATGAAATGTTCTTCGAAAGAATATTAGACTACTACTTTGTAATATAGTGCCAGAATAGGGGAAGTGAACAAGAACATGGACTATTTTGGATAGAAGACGCTCCAATATATTGAAAGGACAATAACTTGCAAATTGAGAAGCTTTTGGACAAATACATAACTTGTAACACAAATTGTTTGGATCTAGAACTTGCCAAAGTGCATAGGCATTACCATACAAGAAGTTGTAAAAAACGAAATAATTCACATTGCAGATAAAACTTCCCTATGCTGCCAACGAAAATGACAAAAGTCATCGAATCGATTAGTTTAGTGGACAATGCTCTCATTGAGAAATCAAATTCCTTGTCCACATTTATTGAGTGAACAGATTGTGACAACTTAATGAGCTTCAAAGACTTCGTGATGGAACTAAAGCTAACAGAAGACAAGTACATGCAAGTAATGCAATCTACACTAAAGCAACCAACAATCTTCCTAAAACGAAAACCTTCACACATTTGGAACAATAGTTTTGTCAAGGACATGTCAAATATGTGGAATACGAATACAGATGTGCAGTATGTGCTCAATGCATATGTTGCAACATCATAATGTAGCTCATACATGACCAAAGTTGAAAAATCTATGACAAGTGTAATTAGGATAATACACAAAGAACATGAAAGAAGTCAAATCGATGTTATGCAAATGATAAGTACACTTGGAAATACATTACTTAATCTTCAGCAAATGTCAGCTCACCAAGCAGTCCATATTGTGATTTCTTTTCCATTGAGTTGCAACTCAATGGAATGTATCTTTATAAACACATCTATGTCGACCAATGTGCATTCATGCTTAAGCCACCATTCCTATTAAAACAAGAACCTAATAATTCAAAAGGCATGTTTTTCCACTCTATTATTGATTACTACATTGGGCATCCACCTTGTATTAAGTAAATATGCCTCGCATAATTCGTATCACATTACAAGAAATATGATGCACACATATCAAAAATAAAAAACCAAACGTAATACGTTTTTTCAAATACAACAAACACATTGACTATGAAAACTCCTGTAGAGAGAAACTATTGTTGCATGTTCCACTCGATCAAAGTGAAGATACATTAAAACACAATTTGCCTACATGGCAAGTTGCAATATATACTTTCTATGAGAGTACAATACAAACCAATGAGGGTAAATGTACAACATCAACCCAACATGGGGTGATTTAAAAAGTGCACTTGAGAAAATAGATAACCTTGTGAATATGATGATACAACAACAAAGCAACAAACAACTAGAACTCATTGCGAAGACTATGATTTGCATACGATCTTTGTTTGGGGCGCACGATAGCTTGCTCAAAAGGTCTATTCGAGGACTACATATTTTTCCATCACTCTGGCTAAAGCCTATAGTTTGAGTGTACCACTCCCAAAAAACATTTTTTTAGGCCTCAAGGCCACATAAGTTAAGGACTCGAACAACTATAGAAAAATTGCCAAGGTGGAAACCCTTGTTTTGAGCCAGTGGAATAGGTGGGTGGCCATCGATTTCTACCTGGATTATTCTTCTCCCCTTAGCAAGCAATGGTATCCATTTCTTTAAGTTCCCGTGTGTTAGCATCGGAAGTCACTCCTGGATTGCTTGTAGGAGCAGAGCCCGACACCCATCAGTTTAATGTCACGATTTATTTATAAACGGATGATCAAATGGTGGTGAAGACTCGAGGAGACATCACTCTAACTCAGGGACTGGATCTGGTATGTAAAGAACGAAGGAGGTCTTGATCTAACTTCAGCCAGTGAGTTGATTAAAAGATGAGCAGGTGGAAGACTTGGTAAGAAGGGTGAACAAACGACTTTGGGCGACAGGCTCTCAGTGGTTTGCAGAAGAAAAACTTTGAATGCAAGATCCTCTTGGTTCAGGGTCTCAAGAAACTGAGAAGGGGACTTGACTGGATCCTCCAATTCCAAGTCACTCAGCATTGGGAAAAACACAAGGACTGATTAGGACAATGTAACTGCTACAGTGATCCAACCTACATCATCCTATAACAGCTACAACTCGACTGGATCCTCCAATTCCGAGCTGTTCTAACACAGTGTAAACAGAGATGTGAAAGAAACTAACATTCATAAGGCAAGAAGTCTCAAAAGTCCATGCATAACCAGAATAACAGTGCTTCGTTAAAGCTTTACAACCAGGAGCTCTGCTCAACCATCGATAGATACAAAAATGGCGAAAACGCCTTCATATACTCAAGAAAACAACAACAACAAAATCGAGATGCTGCATTAAACACATTGCATCTGCATGGCTTTTGACAATCTGCAGCTGCCGTCTCTGAATGATCGTGCAACTACGATAGACGCAATCGAACTCCTGACAGTTCCGTGGGCGAATCAACGTGCCTTTAATTCGTCGACGGACTTTCCCATTATGGCGGAGGCGATGTCAAACCACCACCAACTACTTCAATAACTGCTTCATTAGGATTGAGGATGGCCCGACCAACTCAGCACCTTTGGGACGTGGAAGACCCTCCGTGCTGCCACCTGGATTAGCTGAACGGCCTGATGAATAGGTGTGGAGGCCAACGCGAAGGATGGGGGCGCATAATGGGAGTGGTGGCACCAAAATTAGGAGGGTGAGATATGAAGTGATGAGGTGTGTGAGGAGTTACAGAGGAAAGCATATGGCGGGTGATGAGCGGATGATGAGATGGGGAAGGGACCACATGGACCAGAAGAGGGGAGACGGACAGATGTCGGAGGATGAGGAAGGGGCTAAAAAGGGAGCGAGCCCCATTACATGGTTAGGAGGAGAACAGATGGCAAGATGACACGACAAGAAAGGGGGCCCCACGTTGATTAAACGGAGAAAGACAAAGGATGTCCGTATTGCCTGTGCGTCGTTGATCCGGGCGCTCCAATCGTAGCCGTCAGAGAGATGCGTCCTCGATTCCGGACCCCCCACTCCGCTTA
>SNQJ01S0050276.1:67212-81704 GCA_010110895.2 Picea sitchensis
TTAAACATATAGTAAAGAGAAGAGACGTTGTATACCTTTGGAAAGATAGGGTAAAGTGATAATATGAGTTTAAATGTGAGTGAAACAAGAGTGTAATGGTGGCAAAAAGTGTGGGAAAAAAGGTACATTGTATGGTCCTAACAATCCTAACCTTCAAAAGGTTGGGATGTTCATAGAGGCAGCTTATAGCATGGGATACGAAGTAGCTTATGTGTTGGATTGCCATGGATTGGTTCTCTTCATTTAGGCATATATTGGTTCATGGAGCTTCGAGATTTAGAAGTTTGTGGTTATGGTATTTTGGTGGATCAAAATGAGATGCTTCTTGACCCTATGATATATCATTGGTGGATAATGCATGGTATGATTCTAGTTCATGGCAGTATTATGAGGGTACAACACATGGTTCCCTTTGACTTATGGTGGCTATGATAGGAAGTTCCATTTATATTCCCACGATACACACTTTCTAAAGTATGTCCTTGGATAGTGACACATATGTGGAGATGATTTTATAAAAGGGGGTTATTCACCTTATGAGTTTAAAATGGTACATAGGTCCACCTCTATTCCATCAATAACCAAAGTAAGTTGTGAGAAGACCTATCATGATGGTGGGGGAACACTTTTATATGGAGCTGTCCCCTTTTTATATTCATAATATTCTTTAATCTTCCCATTAGAAAAAATTTACAATATAATACTATAATGAGATGGGGACTTTTATAAAATTCCAAAGAAAAATGTGTTTGAAGGGAAGCCTTGAGCTAATCTTTCCATGGAGCGCCCCCGTTTCCATGAGCACAAATGTGATGAACTGTATGAATTGTGGAACTGTGGGCTCCTTAGTCGACTTTACAAACATAGTCCACGACCTCAACCATGGTACACAAATTATTGTTGTGGATGAGATTGTTTTTCATATGAGGTTGTTTTTCATACCTTTATTACTTCTTTTGTTTTGCTAGGAATTGTTGTGACATATGCTCAAAGAGTAAGTACTTGGTATACTCTTTCCATTTTCACTTGAGGTTATTAATGGAATTTTGCTCATGATTGTAATGCTTTCTCTATTTATAGATGAATACACATTAACCTAACTCATGATCGTTGTAAATGTCTTCAAGTGTTGCATGTTGTCTACATATGCAGCTTCCTCAGCCATAATTATGCAATTTAGGGTAGCAAGGAAGGAGTTCACACACCATGTATTTTTCAGCCACATTGTCCTCTTTCCACTTTGAGTACAACCTCCCATTTGAAGCCTTGTTTGACTCCATCACCCAATGATAAGGCACTAATCTCCAGCCCTACCATCCACTTTATTTTTGTAGTTTCTATAACCTTGGTTTGTTGGAAATAACTCTTCACATCACCTTGCACTTCATAGCCTTAGTTCCCAACAATCCTATTTAGGGAAGACTCCCTTGAGCTGGAGGAGAGCCAACCTTGCTGGAAATAACTCTTCACATCACCTTGCACTTCCTAGCCTTAGTTTCCAATAATCCTATTTAGGGAAGCCTCCCTTGACCCATAGGAGAGCCGACCTTGATGGAAATAACTCTTCACATCACCTTGAACTTCATAGCCTTAGTTTCCAGTAATCCTATTTAGGGAAGCCTCCCTTGAGCCAGAGGAGAGTCGTCCTAAAAAGCAAAGAGGAGTTGGTGAGGTGACAGTAACTAACCCCCTCGTTACCCAAATCTACCATCCCCTAGTTACCCAAATCAATCATCGAGGTGTTTGGGACTTTTGTAGTTACCCAAATCTATCATCCAAGTGCTTGGGACTTTTGCATATCCATCCAGGTGCTTGGGAATTTTGCATATCCATGATAACAGATTGAGAGGTAACATCCCCAACAACACAAAACTTTAGGTTATATATTTAAGTGGAAAGGTCATCCATTGAAAACCTATTTAGCATGGTAGAACGTTATGACATTCTGCCCAGTTCAATAACTTCAGCCCCAATGGATAGTATAACTATAGAAAACATCCAGGCCATTACAAAGACCCAAAGTACACAAATCTAAAAAACAATTGCATGGTTTGTTGGAAAAGGAGAACCCCACGGATTAGCATTGCAACATGGCAAGCTGAGAAAAGGCCCTTTCACAAAGTGGGTAGGTACCCTACAGGAGAAGTGGAGGTTATCCCTTTATTTGTGTAGCGAAGAGAAAGTAGAGGTTATCCCTTTATTTGTGTAGTGAAGAGAAAGTAGAGGTTATCCCTTTATTTCTGTAGTGAAGAGAAGGCACTTTCATGTATGTGGCCGGAAAAGGGAAGGTTGACCTTTTCTTGTGAAAAATGGGAAGGTTGAGCTACACACTCATATAAAAGTAAAGCTTGAGTTACAAGTAGTGACCAAAATAAATGTATTTGTCGCAGCTCTATAACAATTCCATTTAACCGTGTTACAAGTAGTCACCAAAAAATATGTATGTGTCACAACTCTATGACAATTCCATTTAACTGTGTTACATGACCAATTGGTCAAGGTTAAGCAACTCTGAAATCTAATGGAAGATTTCTAAGAGACGTTTGATGCATATATTAAAGGATTTTTTTGTTCTTACCTTCTCAACAAACTCAACACATACTAAAACCAAGCATTAATCCCACCAAGCAACCTCATTAGAAATTGCATACAAGAACCACCGATGAAGGATAGAAGTTTTATCTGTTCATTGAGTCAATACTAAGCATTGATCTTAAATTGTTAGAAAACATTTACCATTGAAATACAACATAGAGGTGCCAAATCTTAGAAAATATATCGATGGCATTCTCGAATGTCCATAAGGACCTTGATTGTGTTATATCATCCTAACGAATTCACTTTCCTCCAAAATCTGATAAAGATCTTGATTGTGTTATATTCTCCTAACCAATTCCATTCCTAGACATCTCGTCGATCAGGCGTTCGCCAGAGCATAACTCCATCACAAGATGCAAAGATTTTGCATCTTCATACACAACTTGGAGTGTGACAACACTAGGATGGCCTAAAATATGCTACATAATCTTAACTTCCGTATAGACATTTTCTTCAGTATTTTTGGGCAGAGTCTTGCAGGCCAGATTTTCCCCAATAGCTTTCTTCTTGCATATTCTCACCAAATTTTCCTCGTCCCAATTCGAGGCCCAAATCATAATATTTTTCAAGCTTTCGCTTCCTACCAGTCCAGATAGAAGCATGAAAACAATCAACTCTGAACAAAGTAAACCTGCCACGTTTGTGGGTTCTTAAGGCATTATGGTCACATTAGACATTGTGGGTTCGTGACCAATTTAATTGGCCACAAAGTCCACCAGCTGGCGACAATTTCCTCCGTAACCTCCATCAGCTAATCTGTGCATGAGTCCATCCCCGTGACTTTATAACACAATGACCATAGTGCATCGTTTGTATCATCCCACAAAAAATTGTCTCATGGTTTATATAATACATAGTCTACTCCAATATTACCTGCACCCTGCACATACGAAGAAAACCTCATTACATCATTGGATAAATCATCAAATGCATATTTATTCAGAGAAAATCAAGTCATAAGAACAAACATTTGAAAGTTGAATTATCAGTGTATATGGATTTATGGATTACGAGAGGGTGTTGCAAAAGATCAATAGCAATAATGCCTTAATATCAAAAGAAAATAGAGCAGAGTGTTTGAATGTCATAGCTTTTTAATGCTATAAATTAAATCATTTAAATAGAATATTGTTTTGGGAAAAAAGGAAGAGAAAAGAGAAATGGTTTGTGGATTCAAAAGTGTCTGCACTGCAAGTCTCCAAAGCACCAAAATGAAGAATGAAAATTCGAAATGAGGCCACCCAGGTAAGTCATTTGAATCCTAGGTTGTCTGCTTCCTCGACCCTTCTTCCCCCATCGATTGTAATTAAATTCACTTTGTTCCATATAAAAGTACATTTGCTTCTTTTTCATGCAAATATAATTAAGTTTATCTTTCATCTAGGTACAGTGTCTCTATGGAAACTAACACAAAAATAGTTTATCACATTTTGGAGTTTGGAAAATGATGCAAAAAGATCCATCTTTTCTTGCAACTGTCTACTGATAACTCATCCATTGCTCAGCTAGTATTTCTACTTTATAATGTGCTAATGTTCTAAGTTTTCTGAATTTCGTTTTTTTCATCTCCAAGCATATGTTCGTGGGAAAATTCAAGGTCCGGAATTAGACAATCCTTTTCATATGGGGCACAATAGTAATCTGCCTCTTGACATCCAAGTTGAATTTCATTTAGCAAACAAAGTTCTCCAAGATCTTGACAATGCATTTTCAAATTTCCAAAACTCTAATAAGGGACAAGTTTCTCAAAATAAAATTTCTCAGGGGCTAAAAGATTAGGGCATGGAAAGGTTGCATTAAATCTCCTTTTAATGTTCCTTTTAAGGTACATACAATGTTAGTTTTCTCCATCATGGAACATATCTTTTAAATAAACTCTTTTACACAAAACTATACTCATGGGTGTTCTGCTACATATCTAAATGGTTGAAAATGACATTGTTTCAGGGAAAGACTATACAGATGGCATGATAAGTATGTTTTCATGAAGGCAATGGTGGAGATGTTAATATTTAATGGCAAGAAACATTTACTAGTGCTCATTGTTCACCCCAGTGTTATTGCAAGCACATACATTCAACCTTTTCCTGGATGGATAGAAGGAAATTGTGACCATCGGATTGACACCGCAAGCAGTGGGAAGCACACTCCCATCTCCTAGATACAATCCTTCCATATCGCATCTCTCACACTTTTCATACACTGTTCCCTCTCCTTCCCTCACACCCATTTTACAACTCCCCATCTGATGCGCCGCATAGAGAGGCGCTCCTCCATCACCTGCAACTCGCTTCACGTAATCAACAAAATATGAATAATTATTCTTATTTACCTTGAAGTTCTCCAACTGCTGATGGTGCCCTCCGACCTCGACAACGCCCACCGTTACTAGCACTCCCAACGCCTTTTTAATGCCTTCCCTCGCCCTCGTGGCATCCTCACTTCTTAATTTGTAATGAATATTGAGACTTCCGTCGCTTTTGGTTCTCATGGTTCTGGATCCAGTGTCGCGAAGAATAATGACACACTGCATGTTTGGGAGTATTTCACCATGCTTTCCTTAAAGTTGGAACCTGAATTCCATGACATTGGGGCGATGAATGTGCCCTGGTGCAGGATAAGTGTCTGGATGAGAGCCTCGTAACTAGATGATTTCCAATTGGCGGCCTTGTTTAAGAAGGCCGTCATTGGTGCACCCTCGTAACAGGTTCCCTCCGGTGCAGTTCCATGTGGGCAGTAACCCCACAAGATTTGAGCAGGGTGTAAGTGCAGGTTCCTGCCGATGTGGGGATTCTTCAGTCAACTTCTCCTAAGCAATGGAGGTGTTTATAATGCTCCGCAGGCCACCACAGTGGCTCTGGCCTTGATGAATAGATTCCTATCCTCATTTCCCACAATTGTTTTTGGTACGAATCTGATTTCTTTTCTAGACTTCCTGCGTACTCTTTCGTTCTATAAAATCCATTGTGCATGGCACCAGGTGAGGATAACAACACCAACTTGCGCAGTGTCGACTAGCCACGTTTCAGACCTATGACATCAAGCCCTTCAAGGATGAGGTATTGGGTGATGTTGCTCCACTGGAAGTCTGTGTTTTTTTTTTTAGGTCAGCCATAGATGTGGAAGCGTCATGTTATTTATGAGTCTTGAACTTGTAGTTTCATTATTACTTTGGGGGGTCATCTCTACAGGATACCAAAGGTAGTTCCGACTACTATCCCGACAAAACAGTGTTTCAAAGTAATCTCTCATACAAAAAAGTTTATCCTCTTCAAACTCTAGGCAGAAGGTGAACATAAGGACATTGAAACCACTGCATCCTTGGCCCAAGACCTTTTTATCTAGTAGAAGAAGATTGTAGAAGAGCACCAAAATATTCTTACTGCACCTACAGGGGTGCCTCCACACTGCCCAGTCAAGTGAAGTTATAAAAAATCCCTTCATACTCTTGGTGTTGCATCTTCACTAGAAAATTCCTCCGACACTCAGGAAGATCATGCAACTATATTGGTTAAACAGATCCAACCCCTCCAGCAACAGGTTCATAACATCCTTCAACAAGCTAAACATGACAACTTCTTCAGCAAGGCAAGTAGCTCACAAAGGTTTAGATTTAAAAAAAGATTCCATGGGAACTTGAATCAATGGAGACCATTTCTTGCTAAGGGGGGAAGAATAATCCAGGCAGAAATCGATGGCCACCCACCTATTCCACTGGCTCAAAACAAGGGTTTCCACCTTGGCAATTTTTCTATAGTTGTTCGAGTCCTTAACTTCTGTGACCTTGATGCCCGAATTTTTTTTTTTTGGGAGTGGTACACTAAAGCTATAGGATTTATCCAGAGTGTGATGGAAAAATGTGTAGTCCTCAAATAGACCTTTCGAGAAAGCTATCATGTGCCTCAAACAAAGATCGTATGAAAATCATAGTCTTCACAGTGAGTTCTAGTTGTTTGTTTCTATGTTGTTGTATCATTGTATTCACAAGGTTATCTATTTTCTCAAGTGCACTTTTTAAATCACCCTGTGTTGGGTTGATGTTTGTAGTGAAACTACAGCTGCACGCTTCATATTTGATGACATCATAACCAGGTTTGGATGCCCAAAGATGCTTATGAGTGATCAAGGAACACATTTCATCAATAAGACAGTTGAAGCCCTAACTGAAGAATTTGCAGTCCACCATAAGAAGAGCACATTGTACCACCCACAAGCAAATGGGACAGTCGAAGCATTCAACAAGATCTTGGAGAAAGCACTCACAAAGATTTGTAGTATAAACAAGGATGATTGAGATCTAAGAGTACCAACAGTATTATGGGCCTATAGAACCGCTTGCAAGAAGCTGATAATGCAGACACCTTTTAAGTTGGTATATGGTATTGAAGCTATTGTTCCAATGGAATATTTGGTACCAAGTTTGAGAATTGTTGCCTTTACATATATGGATGACCCTAGCGTTGTTCAAGAGGGGCTTGCACAGTTGGTTGAATTGGAGGAAGACAAATTTGTTGCAGGATTCCATCAACAAGTACAGAAGGAAAGAGAGAAGGCCTACCATGACAGACACATCAGGAAGAAGGTGTTTAAACAAGGGGATCTAGTCCTAATAAATGATAGTAAGTTCATCAAACATCCTGGGAAGTTTAGAATGAATTAGCTAGGGACATATGAGATCGCTTATGTTACAGAGGGAGGAGCTATGCAATTGAAGACTTTGAATGGGGAGTGGAAGGAAGGATTAGTGAATGGGAGCCGGATGAAATTGTACTATGACAACCAGCTTCCCCACAGTTCTCAGTAAACGCAAGAAGAAAAGGGTCTAGGTACTAGGTGCAGTTGAAACTGGGTACCAAACATAGAAAAGATAGTCTACACAAGGAGGAAAAGGAGGCATAGAGAAGAAATAAGAGGCCACACTACGCAATCAGAATTCAAAGTAAAATAGAAGGATCAGGTCTGAAGTGCCTCAGGATGAGTCACAGGTGAGTGTTGGGGGTCTGTTGGCCCTTGGTTATGGAAGCAAGTGAAGATCAAGGAAGAAAATGAAAAATGCGAACTTCACGCAAGACGCAGTGACTGTCATGGGATCGAAGTGAACAAAAGAGCAGAAACAATGAACCGAAGTCCGAGAAAGCAAGCCATTGGATGAGGATATCAAAGATGACAGATCAACAAGGAAGAAGGATCGTGGACAACTTAGCAAGTAGAAAAAGCCACCGTTAGATGCTTTGGAGCACCGCATGAGAAGAAAGGAAAGGCAGGCTAGCGAAGCCCTAAAAATACGGGTCAAGTTGACCTAGGGTTTTAGACACCTAGGGTTTTGGTATCTAGGGTTCTGGATACCTAGGTTTCAACCTAAGGATGTCGGTGAGGTATTATAATGTATAAATAAAGGTCATGAGGACCTAGTTTGGGTTGGTACGATATTGTTGTCGATCTAGTGGTATTGTTGTTATGAGTGATTATTGTTGTATGAGGGAGAAGTGCTAAGTGTGAGAGCCTTCTGGTATTGTAATATATTCAGTTGGGTGTGAAGATAAACCCTGCAGCTGAGTGCACAGGGACGGGAGAGAGAGAGATGAGAAGAAAGAGGATCTTCTATATAAGAGCGCAAAAAAGAACTGTATGCTTCGTCTTAATATATTATAAAGCACATTTCTATGGACGTAGCCCTAGAGAGAGGGTGAACCACATATATCTTGTGTTGTGTGTGATTGGTATTCCATCTTTGTCAATTGATATACTATGATTGCATTACTGTTTTAGATCTGATAAGTAGATGTGCATAGTAGATCCTAGCTGATAAGTGATATATGAATGTTGTGTTGTTCTTGTATTAGATCCACTTGATATTCCCCCTGGTTGTAGACATCTCTGTCCTGCAACCCCCTCATAATTGCTTTAGGTGAGACTGCACCTGCTTTGCAGGTGTTTCCGAAAGGGCTAGTAGTTAGGTGCGTTGGTGCGCTCTTGGAGCTGAACCCTGGGTCTGCCCCTATGCCAACAATGTTATACAAATAACATCTAGACTTCCGTGATATACAAATTGAAAGGCAGATTTGCTGGCTGTTTGACTCAACATTGCACTTTTATTGTTCTGTGTCCTCTAAACAACACTCGAAGTTCTGCAAAATGGAAATCGACAAGACTCCATGACTGGCTGGTTCAAGATTGCAATTTTTTAGGGATAGTCATCTTATCTAACTTTATCTAAACACAATATTTTCAAATGCTAAATTATTAATATTAAATATTGATATTGTACGAGTGAATTACATTAAATTATTAAAGGATGTTAAATGGGTTATTTTTAAAAAAATGAAGGAAACAAAAGATTTTTTTTTAAAATTCTATCACCGCAAGCATAACAAGGACCAATTTCAATTTTAAGGGCCTCTTGTTCATAGGAACAATTTCAATTTTAAGGGCCTTTGGTTCATACAATAGCACAATTGCACTCCGCATAGTATATATTTGTTGATTTCAAATGATTCAAGGACATTAATTTTACCAAGTTCATCGAATAAGAAAAAATGCCAAAACAGAGACCAATTTGAATTCTAAGGGCCTCTTGTTGATATGATATCACAATTTCACTTCGCACACTATATATTCGTTAATTTCAAATTATTCCAGAACAATAATTGGACCAAGTTCATCGATCAAGGAAATCTGCTAAAACAAGCCACATAGTACAATTGCGTCACAACGCCATAGAAACTATAGGGTGGATCTGGGGGCTAGCTGGCTAAAAAATTCAAATATATTGTTCTGTGTCCTCCAAAGAATAGTTGCAGTTCCATGGTATACAATTTGACAGACAAAACACATAACCAAGAACCAACCAAACTTCAAACAGGCCGCAAGCAAGTTTCTAGAAGGTTCCATAGAGCAGAACCCATCGACCTTTGCACCAAACAATTTGATATACAAAGAAACTGGGGCCATGGGATATATGGGNCGAACATTCATCTGGATGCTGAACAAATATTACAGAGACACATGAGGTATTTTCCTTTCCTGTCAAAGTTTGATATATATATATATATATATATTCCCCTTCTTCAGCTGATATGAAAAATTGCATTGTCCTCATTCAAGGTGAATTTTCTATGTATCCGAAGCTGCCGCAACAAGTAGACACTACTTGCCTTTTTCTGTAAATAAGTTTCATACGACAACTCTGCCAACCTAGGAAGCACATTTTGTAACAAAGGCTGCCTAACCGTACAATGTATGGTTGTGTTGCCCACGGTTTGGATAACATCATTGACACAATGTCCATATATATATGGACATTTTTCACCGCATCGCAGAGAATCAATCATATCATCACTTATCAAAGCGAAGGCAGAAGCATAGGACTTTCATTTTTCACATACAAGTTCAAAGGGGGTCGAGTACACATTGCCTGCAACTAAAACACCTTCAACCTAGGAACACGAGCATATGAATTAATACATTGAACAATATAATACACAGTTGCACCCCTCCATACCCTTAAAAAAGAAAAAAAAAAGTAAACAGACACAAACATTTGTGCAAGGCTATTTCTATAAGCAAAGCGAGGATGATTTTGTAGATGTATATGCACAACAATTGTAGAGCTAGCTGTCACATCCTCTACTATATCTTCTCGCAACTCTGTTACAAACGTTGCTTGGGTTGTTCGAAAGATCCTTTCTCTAATCCCTCTTCTTTGTTATATTTTTGAACAACATAAGTGGAATCTGCCCTTTATGCAATTGTTGTTCCACTGACGAAAACAAATATGAATACGTATCAAACAATTGTATCTGCGACATGGAACAGTGCAATATTTGTGTAACTTATTCGAGACTTATTCGAGATATATGCACATGTGAAAGTAAAGAACAAAACTGAATATGAAAAGCGGTACCATTGCCTTGTCATTGTCCGACTCTCCATCTTTTATATGGAGAATGTGTTGCGAGCCAAATTTTCTCACCAGTGTGACAACTGCCCCAATTGTTCTAATTGGGTAAATATCAGTGCTCCGTGCAAGCTAGTTGATAGTCGAGTCCCAGATGAAATGATATTCTGAACAAAGAACGAGAATTTTTTCCACAATGTTTGTTTCGTTCAACAAAATAATTTGATCACAATCACCATGATCATATACTGTTTTGTGCAATATATTAAAATTTGTAATGGATATCCCATTATGCGGAAATATCTTTTCTGCATGTTTCTGTACAAGTTGTGGAGGAACAGTCAGTGTCACTGTAATCATGGCCTCCTTGTCTATCATGTCAGCATGCATAATGGATCTACTTTTGTTTTCCTTGTCCAAGTAGGTGCTATAGACAACCATAGTGTCCCCGACGAACACTTGTCCAGATCGACGGTTGTTCAAGTCCTCTATTGACAATACTTTGGATGTCACAACTCTAGACGTGATGACATTTTTTGAATAGGAAAACTAAAGTGAATGGTTGTACATTTTTTTTGTGTGTGTGTGTATTCTTCTTTCACTTCCATAAATCTACAAGTACACAAATAGCTTTGATGAATTATGGAACCAGAGTTTGGCAACCACACCTCTTAGTCTGTGTAACATGCAGCGCGTTCGGCATCTCACCTGTACTTGTTGATACTTCTTGCGAGCTGCAAACAATGTATTGCAGATAACATCAACATATCCGCCATGCCATAGATAAATATATACCACAAGATATTTGTTTAGTAAACATAGTAAGAGCAGAGCGTATGCATCTTTACCTTTGGCCTTGTCCATCTGCTGATGTTTGGGATGACTGACTGCTCATGCCCATGTCATTAGTCCAACTTTTTCTGATGGAAGCATGTGCAGATAAACATGAGGACTAAACAATCATATGCATTGTATATTGTGCATCAGAAGGACTAAATAACCCCAAAAATCTATGCATCTTATTTTTTTAACTAGAGAAATGTTTAAGGACCCCCTGAAGTCAGGGGAGCAATCTTCAACCTGCTAGCCTAACACCCATAATTGAGAAAGTGGGTAACTATGGAATAAGGTAGAAGCACGACCACATATCTAAATTCGTTGGTCTTCCAACTGACACACAAAGGAATTTTTGGAAAGCACACTAAGCAGATGAATTAGAAAACAAAAGGGATAATAGAAAATGGAAAAAGTAGAAATAGGGAGGGTAGAAAGGCCCATTACTGACAAGTCATCAATTTCAAGTATAATATTATATTCCCCCACTTGGTTTGTATATTTAATTTACCAACACACTTGCTATACCTTTTAGAAGATTGTACCACAAAACCCTCTACTGTTGCACATAACAATTCATCTTCCTGTCCAAGCAATCTGTTTTTTCCAAGGCAGCAACGTCGAATATGCAATGCACATGAAGCCAATTTAGTATGAAGACAGACATCTAAAAGAAAGAGAAACATGTCTATTTACCCGCCAAAGAGTCCATCATCCTGTCCAACCATTATGTTTATTTAAATGTATCAATGCAACAAAAACACAACGGACATGAACTAGCTTAGTATGTAGGAAGGCATGTATTGAAGATAACTTATAATGAAGACAAACATGTAAAATAAAGAGAAATAGGGTTATTTACCCGTGAAAGAGCCCATCATCATCTCCAACTATTCTGTTTGTTTAAATCTATCAATGCAGTGAAAACACAGCGAGCAAAGCAGGTTAATATGCAGGTATTGAAGATAACTTACCATGTAGGAAGGCACACAACATGTACATATAATAAACTAGTTGAACACATATACAGACTATAAATGAAACACAAAACAATGCAATATGAAACAAAAATACAAGCATGCACCTTTCTATATCCTCTTAAACCGATGCAGTGGAGACTCTCTCGTTTTCTCCAGCTATTCTGTTTGTTTGAATGTGGGAACGTACAAAATACAATGAGCATCAATGGAAGCTAGTAATAACCGAAGAACAAGAAATATGTAGATACACTAAAACAAACTGAACGGACAGTCTAGAAAGGAAGAAACATGAACCTTTGCGCTTCTCTATCCATGGTTGTAAACGTGTAATTTTTTTCCCTGCCCAAAATATATTACAAGGCACAAAATATCACACAATTGCATGGCCATAGCTAAACGGTTTTTGGTTTTCCATGACAATTTAGCCATATATGCTTCCACCGATGGAAATACATCTTATTTATTCTCTACATAGACTATTGTGCCCACGATACAAGTTTTCGATTTTCCCTGGCAAACTACCCAGAGATGCTTCCAGACATTCAAATATAATCTTGTAGAAACTTTGTTGCACATATCATATCTCAAGCACAACACAAATTGTATCGTGTGCACACCAGTCTATGTAGAGAGGAAAGAAAATGTAATGTCATACCGACACATCTGACCATACATGGTTTATAAAAGTAGCCTGCATACATATGCTTTATTCCAACAAAACAACAACGAATATTGCAATTTCACATGTAATCCTTGAACAATTTTGCATGCAACTATTTTCTTTCATGCCAGCACTGAAGCATCAGGAAAATCTCACAGATTAACAAATATTGGCCTCGACAGATAGGGAAAATAACACAACTGCATGTTGACTCCTAGGTGTAGGGGCTGAACTCCGTGAAGCGCCCCAAAAAGCAACAATAATCCAAAAAAAAAAAGAAAAAAAAAAGCTCCAACCACTGTCGTTGGACCCCAACCCTGCAAGGCTGAATCAAACAAAAGAAATTAGCAAGCACCAAACCAGCGAGAAAGCACGAACTACACCCCCAGGGCCCCAAAGCGCTAACCTGAGCCAAACAAACAGAACCAACAACCCACGAACCAACGAACCAATAAGAACGACTGAGGCAGTAAACAACATATGTATCTCCAACGATTACAAAACTGTAGCCCAAGCACAGAAGGAAACAAAAATATACAAGGAGCATGTGACTAGAAATAAGCAAACATTCTTACTTGCAGACTGCAAACACTGAACATGAAACAAGGAATTCAAAATGAAACTATGGCATCGAAACTTACTCTGAAACTATGAAATGCAAAAGTGCAGGTCGAATTGCGAGCGAAACAACAACAAGAAACAATCGACAAACCAACCAAGAAGAAGCACTCATCGAACCAGTAAACAATGTACATAGCTTCAACGATTACGAAAACATACAATGGCTATTGAACTGTCGGTGGACAAACAAGACTGTGAAAATTCACTGTAACTGTATAGAAAATTTCGACAAAAAATGTACCCTGAGAAGTGTATTTACATAAACATTTAAGGTTGTCAGGCTGTCTAAGTACCTCGTGGTATGAAAACATTTAAGTTGTCAGGGTTGTTGGACGACGTCGCGTCATGTAAACATTTAAGCTATTAGGCCTATTGAGGCATCTCGAAATAAGTGTCGATACATTTAAAAAAAAATACATTCGACAAAGACGCCATAAACTTTGGAATTCTCAATCACTATAAAGCTTGGATTTCAAAACATTTCAATATGCTTAGTACATATCAAAACTTATGGATATATTCAGCTAGCCGAAAATGCTAATACAAACATTCGAACTAATGTTAGCATTAATACACCTTCAAGCAATATAGAGGAAAAATATATGATTAAAAAATACTGTATACGAGAAAAAGTTTGGATATGTTGCCATATAAAACATTGGGAATAGCGAAGCCGGCAATAAGACCTCCAATCTCTTATCCAATCAGATCAATACATATATGCTACTTTTTATTATATAAAAATATATGCTTTTAATTCCATAGCTCCAACGTTAGGTATTGAGCAAATATTTCGGGTCAAAGAACAAACTAATATGTAGTCAACGAATTATCGATCGCTATAGTCCATCTATGCCTACAACAGGGACTAATAATACAAAACATTATTAAATTTAGTTTA
>SNQJ01S0050277.1:0-10021 GCA_010110895.2 Picea sitchensis
TTAGTTGACTAAGTCTTCTTCTTTAAATACTGCTTGGGTCAAATATTCATGACACCACATTACCTTGCAAAGCTCTTGAATGTCTACTTGGTCTATAATTAGGATTTTTGTATCATCTTTCCAAGGATCCAAATTGCTTCTTGATTAATTAGGTGGTTTAATTAAGAGTGAGAGATGCCTTATAAAAGCTGCTTGAAGTTCCTTGATGTGATTTTTGGTTTTTTAAATATGTACCCTAAAAGCCCAATTGGTGTAAACCCAAATTCTGTCACTACTGTCGTGTGAATTGAATGTTGCACATGTAGTATTTCCACAACCAAGTATTGTTTATAGATGAAATTGGCCTTGATGAAAACTTATTGGTTCAAAGGTAGTCTTTACTAGTGCGAGAGGTGCCCGAATTTGGAATACATACTCCTCATAACCACTAACTCCAAAATCTCTACAAGTTCCATTAAAATTGAAAGTCAAAACATTACCATTCCAAGGATTGAGGAGGAGATTGCAGCCACATAATTCCTTGGGGTGAAGAGAATCAATTTTATCCTTCATTTATTGGAAAACATACTAGTCTTGAAATCCTCCTTCCTTAGTTCAAAGAACAATTTCTACATGCGTTGCAACTAGAGTATCCTGAGGCAAAGTTTTTTGCAGAGACTCTATTTTTCCATGACAGACCCATGTGCAAGGGGAGAAGCCCCTCCTCCACCACCAGATATTGTGGCTTTTTTAGTCTCTAATATATTCTTACAAGAAATTGACGAAGCAAGCTCCTTCGCGCTTCGTGAAGAAAGTGGATGATATCCCAAAAGTCCTTGTTCATTCCTCTCCGATTCGACTATTTGTGATCCATTTGGCTGAAAACAGGCTCATTGGTCAGTTTATCGGGTTTTGTCCTTCCCCTAGGGCCATGAATCAATGCTTGGATCTGATCTGGAAGAAAAAGATGCAGGGTGAAATGTCCTCAGCATTTTGCGGTAAGGGTTTGTTTGTCTTTTTGTTTGAAAATAAAGCAGATCAAGATCTAATGTTTAGAAATGGCCCATGTTTCATGGGGTCATGGGGAATGTATTTGAATAAGTGGACTCCTGATTTCATTCCAAAGAATGATATCCCCTTCACGGTGCCTGTATGGGTTCTCCTTCCTTTCTTCCCTCTTCATTGTTGGAATGATGAAACCCTTAGAAATATAGGTAACACTTTGGGAAAGTATATTGATTGTGTCGAACCACGAGATGGTCTCCAATCATGTGTTAGGCTTTGTGTTGAAGTAGATTTGGAAAAGGGTTTGTCTGAAGCCATCGAATTAACCTTGGATAACTAGGCATATATTCAACAAGTAGATTATGAACAACTTCCATTCAAGCGCAAAGCTTTGTCAGGAATATGCGAAATTTGCCAAAAACTATCCACAAAATAAATCTTATCAGCCAAAAGAATGCGCCCAAGATCAATGGCAGCAACCTAAAAGGAAAAAAATAGATGGAAAGGTGGTAATAAAGTCACTGGGTCATGGCTAGGGAGGAAGGTCATTCTCACTGTTGGCCCTTGGTTATGTAAGGAAGCAAAGATTAATGAATAAAGGCGAAGCACGAACTGTGCGGAAGGCACATAAACTGATGAAGGGTCGAAGTGGGTAAATAAGCAGAAAAGAAGGAGCAAAGTAAAGGAAGAGCTAGCCATTGGAAGAGAAGATCGAGGAAGACAAAGCATTGAATAATATGGATCGGGGACAACTTGGCAAGAGGAAAAATACATCAACGAGTGCTTTGGAGCACCTCGCGCAAAAGAAGGAAAGACAGGCTGGTGAAGCCCTGAAAACACTAGTCAAGTGGACCTAGGGTTTTGACACCTAGAATTTTTCCATGTAATGTATAAATAAAGGTCTAGAAGACCTGGGACGGGGTTTGTTGATACTATGATTGTTTTTGTTTGTTGTTGATTACTGTTGTTGAGAGCAATATTGATTCTATATTATGGATCTTCAATTGGGTGCGAAGATCAACCCTGCAGCTAGGTGCACATGGGGGAAAGAGAGAGAGAGATATTTGCAAGCTAAGTGCGCAGATAGAACTGTATGTTTTCATATAATATATTAAGAAACATGGTTCTGTGGACGTAGCCCTAGGGAGAGGGTGAACCATGTATATCTTGTTGTTCTTTGTTACTGATGTTGTGTTATTTGCTATCTGTTATCCTGTTATTGCGTTGTTGTGTTAAATATGAGATATAACTTGCGAAGTAAGATTAAGAGTGGTAACTAGTATCTATATTGTTGTGTCACATTGTCATGGACCCACTTTGCATTTCCTCTAGTTGTAGACACCTGTGTCCTGCAACCCCCTTTTGCTACTTCGGGTGAGACTGCATCTGCTTCGTAGGTGCTGCCAAAAGGGCCAATAGTTAGGGCTTGTTGGTGCGTTGTTAGAGTTGAACCTTAGGTCTGCCCCTGTGCCAACAAATGGTTCCATTTCCGGTACTGGGATCTGCTTGAGGGAATGCCAAGGTGGTTTCCATCGAAAACAAAAATTCAGAAGTGGATAGAATAACAAGAGAAGGACTTCGTTGAAGCTCAGAACAAGAAGCCTAGCATTAGTACAAAAGATTGGTTGGGAAGGTACATCTTTACCGACATACACGAGATTTTCTTTGGAAAAATTCATAAGGATTTATATGAGTGGTTAGCCAGACTAGCAGATACCCAGTTTGAGATCAGATCTAGACCACTTGTGGTTTGGACAACAACGTTGATCAAGAAGGTCAAGAGGGTTGATAACGCTGTGTCTAGAGCAGTGGATGTCTGGTTTGATAGAACTATTGGAGGGTACATTACTGAGTTTTCTATTGACAGAGTAGAATCATATAGTAAAGTAGAGAGGTATTTATTTAAGGGACCTAGAGGGAGGTTCCTACACTTTTTAAAACTGAGGATTAAGATGTTATTGCATGAGAAGAATATCCTGAAGATACAATCAAACTAATGTTCCAGAATTCAGAGAATGACAGTGACATAGAGGCTAGACACACACGCATTGGGAGATCATTTAGAGAGGTTCCCCTTGTGAACCTATTTAAGAAAAACTACGGATATGAGGGATTCTACAGTGGAGAAGAAGCATATTTAATAGACGAAGAGTATTCAGATTTCGCAAAAACAGAGGAAGTATAGACCAAATAACTTCACCGAGGAGAGCCAGAAACTTCAGTAACTACGCATAATGTTGAAGTAAGTACTATTACTCCCCCTGTTGTTTTAGAAGCATTAAGTAACCAGAGTAACCAAAGTAGTCAGAGCCATCAGAGTACTGTTACCAACAGTCTAGCACATACTGAGTCGAGAACCCAAGGAATATCTATGGCAGATGAAATGAAGTTACCCATCTTCAGAGGAGATGGATCTGAATATCCTGACCAACACTGGTTCTTATGTGAAGCTGTATAGAGCATCAAGCAAGTCACTGACGAAGTTGTTAAGAGAACTCAGTTTAGTACTACCTTGAGGGATCACGCTCTGAACTAGTATATGAAGTTTTCTTCAGGACCTGGACAGCCTAAACCTCTGAATGACATTAAGACTACTTTGAGTGCAGAATTCAAGAAACCTAAGTTGGAGTCGCAGTGCATTACAGAGTTGAAAGAAATCAAGCAGAAGGTAACTGAACCTATTTGGGAGTTTGATCAAAGGTTTAAGACTCTGACAGGTCATTTGAGTTTTTAGATTCCAGATGAACAAAACAAAGAATGGTTCATCGTTTCCCTCCTGCCACATGTCAGAGTTCCTTTGATGCAACAAAAATTCACTTCGTAGGCTGAAGAACTGGAGATCGCCATGAAACTAGAAGAAACCCCTGTAGGAGAAGCCAACCTAGGTATGCGCCAAATCTTGAATCAATTAACCAGTTTATCTTTACAGGTCGAAGATATGAAGAAAGACAAAGGGAAAGAGAAAAGAGAAGATATCTGGTGTATCAGATGTAAATCAGAGGGCCATGACAAAGAGCACTTCCCTCTATTTCATGAATACTTGGCCTCTGGAGCACCTAGTCCTTTGAAGCAGGCTACTGTACCTTGGTGCGAGGTATGTAGAACTAGACATCGCCCTGGTGAATGTTATTATATGAAAAAATATGTCCAGGCACCTACCAATTTCTATTGTATATTCTGCAAGTCTGTGGGGCATGATGAGAAGGATTGTAGGGCTTATGATCTAATGCATGAAAGATCAAGGGATACATATAGAATTCAAGGAGAAGTACAACAAGAAGGAAACAATGCACAGTTCAGCTCCCCAAGTAGAGGAAACTTCAACCCTTGTGGTGGATTCAGAGGAAGAGGACAAGAAGGAGGTATGGGTTGAGGCAGAGGATAGGTCATCTGCTATAACTATGCACAACCATGACATTTGGCAAGGGATTGTCAGAACCCTTGTACCACTTGCAACTATTGTAATTCATTTGATCATGTCATTGAAGACTGTCCAGTATTGTTATACAAACTCCAGGAGAGACGAGGAGGAAACCAACAAGTTCAAACTAATATCAGCAAAACCTCGCGGTGAATACCCCAGAGTCGTTGTTATTACTAGAGGAGTCACTCTTACAGGAGAAGACAGAGTGACTCCAGGAAATACTGCAGAGGGATTAGGAATCAGAAGAGCTGTAGAGAAGGCACAATTGTTTGATCCAAGGAGAGAAGGGCATACGTTTGAGGAAGAAAGGAAAGAATTTGTAGAAGGACAAGCTTCTTCATTTAAGACACAACCAGAAGTAAGGGAATGTGAAATGCCACCAACATTTGATCAGTCTGCTATAGCTAGACAAGGAAAATAGGTAAGAAAGCTCACAGACTTCTTATATACCTGTATCAATTTGATTAAAGATGAAAAGGCTATACAAGAATTACAACACTTGGTGAGATAGTATGAAATTGGGAGAATAGACCCTATGATGAGGAGATATGTGAATCAAGTATCAAGGAAAATGAGAACAAACAAGGAATTACACCTTAGTTCTTAGATTGGAGACTACGACGTGGACTATGTGGTCCTAGACTTAGGATTAGAAGTGAATGTTATGACGAAGCAGACTTGGGCATTGATGGGAAAACGCAGACTGATTTATCCTCCTATTAGGCTCAGGATGTCTAATCAACAGGTGGTGATCCCCTTTGGAAGACTAGAGCATATCCCTATAGACATTGATGGGATAAGGACATTTGCAGATTTCGAAGTGATTAAAATTGTTGTTGATATTTGTCCCTGTCCTGCACTGTTAGGAATTGATTGGGATTTCAACAATTCGACTGTTGTCGACCTAAAGAAGAGAAGAATGACATTTGAGGGTAATGGACTTAAAGTCATTGCACCTCTAGACCCAAATGAAGGTCGCCGATACACATAACCTATCAGGGAAGAAGACCGCGCATATGAGCTAGAGAACATCTATAAGCTGACAACAAGACAGCATGATTACATTAATCCTACAGTAGATGGAAATCTCATCCAGCGAAGTGAAAGTGCATGCTCATCAGATTCATAAGAGGCATTAGAAAATTGGTAGAATAGAATGTATGAAGTCTCTACATGACAATGTGCCAGATTGACCAGAGTAGTTCACTGGATTGGCACCGAAGTAAGTAACCTTCCAACATTTGATGGTTTGAATCATCTAGAGACATTTCTAGCTGAATTTGAGAGAATTGTACCGGTACAACAAAGGATGTTGGCACTGGATGAATCCTTGAAAGCTACACCAGCTAGATGGTGGGGAACACACAAGAAGAACATCACAAAGTGGGTACAATGTCACACCTTATTGACAGTGTGCTTTTCAGACCAAGCAACAGTATGCAAAGTTTGGTACATAGGTCAGAGTTGTCCTAAGGACCACATGCAGAGTTGTGACTCGCAGGGATGATTTTAGGGGCTAAATTTTTCTCATGGGCTAATTTTCCATGGTTTTTCCAAAAACGAGATTCTTTATTTTCCCAAATTCTATAGGATACAATTATTTTACCTTAAAAATCACCAAAATGTTATAAAAACTATATAAAATACTTAGAAATTTGAATATTTTTACAAAAATATCGCCAAACATTTATAGTTGACATATTCAGGATTAGTAAGATTCGCCAAGGTTTCTACATTTTAAAATAAATTTCCATCCTTAAAATCATCCCTGGTTGTGAGGAGGCCCGGAGGAAAACTCCTAAAGAAAAATGGGTGCATAAGTTCATTAACACCTTGGATACTATGCCTATCAACTGGTATCTTCAAGCATAACTGCGGCTAATCACTACAGACTGGTATGGAATGACTCAGAACTTTATAGCTACATTTTTAATTGACAGTCAGTACCCTAAAGTAGATCAAGATTTACAAATTGTGAGACAAAAGGTCTTTGAGGTGGCACCTAACCTCCCATTTGAGCAAGAATAAGATGAATGGATTGTTCCTCTTCAACAGTTACATGATTGCTACAATATTAATGCTGATGAGGATGGTGGCCCTAGAGATGTAAACATTGCAGAAACTGAAGGACACAAAGACATAGAAGGACCAGGGATTGAATTACCCTTTGTTGGACAACCCATTAAAATTAAGAAGGTTAATATTGGAACAGAGAAAACACCTAAATTAGCAAACGTTGGAGACTATTGGCACAATGCTACTATTAGAAAGATCACATAGGTATTACATGAATACCGGAACTTGTTTCCAACCAAGTTCACAGATATGAAGGGAATTAAAGGGCCCATGGGGGAAATGAAGATCCCTTTGAGACCAGATGCAAGACACATCAAGTAGAGACCCTACAGATTGAATCCTAAATACAAGAAAATTTTTAAGATTGAACTGGATAGAATGTTGGAAGCAGGGATCATAGAACTTGTTGAAGAATCTGAATGGATTAGCCTTATGGTGGTACAGGATAAGAAGTCAGGAGAAATCATAATTTGTGTAGATATAAGGAAGTTGAATGATGCATGCCTACATGACCCCTTTCCTACACCCTTTATTGATGAAGTTCTAGATAATGTAGGAGGACAAGAGGTCTACTCATTCACAGATGGATTTTCAGGTTATCACCAGATCGGAATTGATAAGGAAGATCTCCATAAGACCACATTTGCAATAGAGTGGGGGTATTTCCAGTATACTGTGATGCCTTTTGGGTTGAAGAAGGCACCAACCATCTTTTCCAGGGTGGTGGTCGAAGCGTTTAAGTACTTTTAGCACAAGTTCTTAGAAGCCTATTTTGATGATTGGACTGTCTTTAGCATACTAAAAAGACCATATTGAATGTTTAAGATTGATGTTAGATAAGTGCAGGCAATGTCAGATTTCCCTGAATTTGAAAAAGTGTATTTTATTTTCACCTTTTGGAGTACTGCTAGGACATATTGTGTGTAAGTAGGGGTTGTTGGTGGATCCTTCCAAGATTTCCATCATTTTTTATCTACCTCCCCCTACTTCGTTCAGACAGCTGCACACTGCATTAGGACACACTGGATACTACAAAAATTTAATTAAGGGTTATGCACAGATAATAACACCTATGGGGAATCTCTTAAAGAAAGATAGCAAGTTCCAATGGACAGAGGAATGCCAATAGAGCTTCGACACACTAAAACAGAAAATGGTTACTGTGCTAATCTTAGTTTTTCTAGATTGGAGTAAGGAGTTCAATGTTGATGTCGATGCTCGTCCATTTCAGTAGGAGCATTTTTAGCACAACTGGGTGCAGGAGACATTGACCATGCTATAGAATTTTCCAGTAGGAAGCTTTCTACAGCTGAAAGGAACTATACTACGACTGAAAGATAAGGCTTGGCTATGGTATATGTGCTACAGAAATAAAGACACTATTTGCTGGGAGGACATTTTAAGATGTTCACTGATCATTCTGCATTAAAGTACTTAGTCAACAAGAAAGTGTTGGGGGGAAGAATATGCAGATGGATACTACTATTCTAGGAGTATTATTTTGAAATTGTGGTCAAGCCAGGAAGAATGAATAAAGGACCTGATCACTTATCTAGGTTGGAACATGGAGAGGAACCTACCAATTTGGAGGATACACTACTAGATGCACAGTTGTTGTCCATCAAAAAAGTCGATGGTCACTTCGCCGAGATAGTTTAGTTCCTGTCCACTAGAATGGAACCTCGCGAGTACAAATTCATTCAGAAGAAACAGTTGGTAGTCCATGCTGCAGATTTTCAACTCATAGATGGACAGTTGTACAAGATGGGACCAGATGAGATCTCGAGGAGATGTGTTATGGAGGCAGAAAGACCATTGATTTTTGCAGAAGCGCATGAAGGCATCACAGGAGGACATTATGTACGGAAAGCAACAATGCAAAAGATTCTCGGAGTTGGCCTCTGGTGGCCTACTTTACACAAGGATGCTAAGGAATACTACAGAGCCTGTGATGTATGTCAAAGAGTAGGAAATCCTTCTAGAAGGGATGAGATGCCTTTGGCACCACAATTAACATTACAAGTATTCGATAAATGGGATATTGACTTTGTGGGACCTATTAACCCACCAGGAAGGTGCATAGGAGCAAGATACATTATCACTACGACAAAGTATTTGACCAGATGCGCATTAGCAAGAGTAGTTAAGGACTGTAATGAAGCTACCGCTGCGTCGTTTATCTTTGAGGATATTATAACCAGATTTGGATGCCCGAAGATCTTCATGAGTGATTAAGGCACACACTTCATCAACAAAACTATTGAAGCCTTGAATCAAGAATTCAAAGTTCACCATCAGAAGAGCACTCCATACCACCGACATGCGAATGGTATAGTGAAATATTTCAATAACATCTTGTAGACAACGCTGAATAAGATTTGTAGTGTTAATAGAGATGATTGGAATTTAAGAATTCCAATAGTATTGTGGGCTTATCGAACTAATTGCAAGAATTTAACAATGCATACCCCATTTAAGTTGGTCTATGGCTTAGAAGCAGTCGTACCTATGGAATACTTGGTTCCTAGTTTAAGAATTGCAACATTTACAAGTATGGATGACATCGGTGTTGTTCAAGACAGGCTTGCGCAGTTGTTGGAACTAGAAGAAGACATGTTTATTGCAGAATTTCATCAATAGGTACAGAAAGAACGAGAAAAGGCTTACCACGACAGACATATTAGGAGGAAAGCATTTAAGCAGGGATATTTGGCCCTCTTATATGACAATAAGTTCATAAATCATCCAGGGAAGTTCAGGACACATTGGCTTGGGCCATTTGAGGTTTCCTATGTTACAGAAGGAGGAGCTGCACAGTTGAAGACCCTTAATGGAGAATGGAAAGAAGGTTTGGTAAATGGGAGCCGATTGAAATTGTATTATGACAAGCAACTGCCTCACAGTTGTCAGTAAAAGCAAAGGAAGAAGGTTCTAGGTACTAGGTGCAGTTGAAACTGGGTACCAGACATAGAAAATACAGTCTGCACAAGATAGGGAGGGATAGAGCAGAAAGCACAGGCTGCTTTGCGCAGTCTACAGTCGAAGTGATACAGGAGGTTCAATCTTGAAGTGACTCGGGACGAGTCACATGTGAGTGTTGGGGGCCTGTTGGCCCTTGGTTATGTAAGGAAGCAAATATTAAGGAAGAAAGGCGAAGCACGAACTGCATGGAAGGCACATAAACTGAGGAAGGGTCGAAGTGGGTAAAGAAGTAAAAAAGAAGGAGCAAAGTAAAGGAAAATCTAGTCGTTGGAAGAGAAGATCGAGGAAGACAAAGCATCGAAGAATATGGATCAGGGACAACTCAGCAAGCAGAAAAAGACATCAACGAGTGCTTTGGAGCACCTCGCGGAAAAGAAGGAAAGAGAGGTTCGCAAAGCCCTGAAAACACAGGTCAAGTGAACCTAGGGTTTTGACACCTAGACTTTTTCCATGTAATGTATAAATAAAGGTCTAGAAGACCTGGGACGGGGTTTGTTGATACTATGATTGTTTTTGTTCATTTTTTTATTACTGTTGTTGAGAGAAATATTGAGT
>SNQJ01S0050277.1:18884-33619 GCA_010110895.2 Picea sitchensis
AGAGAGAGAGAGAGAGAGAGAGAGAAGAGAGAAGGTTAAGAACAACACCTTGAATCCTTATGATTGATGTAGACCTCTTCCACTTGTCATTGTCTCTTAGATCACAGATCTCCTCCCAAAGATGACCTGAAAGGGGTTAAGAACACAACAAAATAGCATATACAATCTCTATTAATGAATTAAAAGCCTAGATATAGATGTAAATGATCAAAATAGACAAGAACATGTACACATAAAGTTTTGGGAAAAAGATAATCTCTTTTTTTCATATACAAGATGAAACGTTACAACATTTTCTTGTAGACACCACTCTACGAACCAAGTCTGGGCTCCTCTGTCGTGGCTCCAAGTTCACCAATTCCACATAGAATTCTCACAAACAACATGTCATCAAGGGAAGAAGGAAGCATTGCATAGGGAGAATGGATGGAAGGGAAATCTAAGGATAAAACTCAGAACAAGATGCAAAACTTGGGCAAAGAGAGAGAAAGGATTTTGGAAGAGTTTTCTTATTCTCTTGTTCATATGTCTAAATGACTCCCTAAGACCTCTTTTTGTATGAGAAAAAAGTGGTTATTCATTTTGGGGATGGGGTACAAGGGGTAAAATGGTTAGGAAACTCTCCATAGCCCATAAACTCCACCAAAATACGTGCAATTTTATATTTTTTTCATTTTTTGGAGGTAAAGGAGGGATAAATAACATGCAACAAGCGTATGTACATGGAAAAAATACCATGCAGCACACGTGTGTACGCAGGCTAATATTGTAGCAGGGCGCGTACATTATCCAAAAAGTGGTTTTTTGGAAGGAAACCTTAGCAGTATGATAGGTAAAAGATGCAAATGGATGGGCCAATGTCTTGGATGCATAGATGTGGAATTTTTGGACTATAACAGATGTCCCTCAACGTGTGAGGTTAGAAGATCAACCAATGATCGAAATACATTATAACATCTTTATACAGTGGGAAGGAATGGAGTCGAGTGAGCCCAAGATGAGTGTTCACAAGTGTATCATCGACAAAATAATGATAATCTCTCTGAGGTGGGCATACCCATGCTCGGGATAAAATAAGCATGGCTTCCAATCAAGTACACTACAGATCCATGTCATATATAATAATCATGACTACGAGACAAATATGAATGTCTATATAGAGTGTAGTCACGAACAATACACGGTGGATCTACATCTCAAAATCATCAGAAGATATACAATGTCATTGAAATCTTCAGGAGGCATTAATGCTTATGGTTGGAGATGATAACTTCATAGCTCGAGAAACAACTTCAAGATCTTCAAAACTTACGTAGGAGTACAATAAGACTGTAAGAATCACTACTATGAGGCCTTTGACATGCCTTCGTGGAAATACTGGAAAACCTTGATCATTAGGCACATAACTTCATTGATTTTGAATCTGAACTTGACTGGATTTTTGGGATGGTCAACTCATGAAAGTTAAGATATCAACGGCAGAATAGCCGACTCAGTTTGGAAAAACTTCCCTTGTACAAAAGCACGACAACATGATGAGACTCAAGAAACATATTATTGACATAAGTCTGTGACACAGAAGCCACCACAAACTCTCCATATGTTTGGAAGAGTAACCAAACAGAGGAGGAAACAACTCTATGTAATGAGAACAACCTCCTAAGGTCATTCTAGATCCCTATGCTTGTAGAAAAAACAGAAGGATGTGATTTTTCCAAGGGTGAATTATCTCGCTACCAATCAAAGAGAATGTATATCACATCCTCTCTTTTTGGAATATTTTATTTTTTTGTCTTTTTCAAATTTTTAACGAGCTTTGAAAAAGAATAAAAGAATGTTACGTAACAAAGGAGGAACAATTGTTGCAGGCAAGAAAAATAGTTCCAAGTGCATGGAACATATTGATGTTGAGTGCAAGGAGACATGTGTAGGATAAGGACACTCGGTAAAATTCCTCCATGGGTCAAGGTGTCAGATCGCAAGGGGAAAAAGTGCTACAAGGCTTGCATCTAAGGAATTCTTTAAAGGTTCTGTAATAGAAACATCAATATGGAATTAGGCCAAAGACACAGGGATGAGACATGTGATTACAACATGACACAACAAGACTCCCTCCATGTGAAGTTTTACGAGCCCAGAGAAGGTAAACTCGGTCGTTTTTCATGTTTAGAGAGTCTGAAAAACACTAAAAGAAGACTCCAAAGTATTCATTTTTCGTAATTAGTTCAGTCGGTCCGAAAAAGGGTTAAAATTATACCGAAAGGACGTCTCTCCAAAACCATTTTAACGAGTGTGACAAAGACAATATCACTTGGCTATCTTTTCAATTTTAAGGAGTCTGAAAAGAGCTTAACTATGGACTCATAGCCTTTTTCGAAATTTAGTCCCCTTAGCCTGAAAAAGTATAAAACATAACTTAGGAGAAATCTCCCAATGAGACATGTCTCATGAGGCGTACCTTTTTCCTGGGTAATCTATTAGCTGGAAAAAGGGTTAAACTTATGCCAAATAGATATTCCTTCTAAACCAATTAATGGGTGTGAAAGGAACAAGGTCACTCAACAATATTTTCATATTTAGGGAGTTTGAAAAGATCTTAAATATGGACTCTGAGGGGGTTCCTTTTTAGTAAATAATATCCAAGGCCCGAAAAAGATATAAACCAAAACTAAGGAGAATGGCCATTTTTCACAAATTTAGTCCCTCGGGCCTGAAAGAGGGTTAAACTTATGCCTGAGAATAATCTCCTAGCAAACTGAAGCTCCCTAGGCATACCTTTATTCGTAAATTAACCATACAGACTGAAAAAGGGGTAAACTACCACTGTACAGATGTGCCTTGAAATTTTAGTTTGACGAGCGTGAATGGCAACAAGATCGCTCGACAATATTTTCAATTTTAGAGAGTTTGAAAAGGGATTAAAGAAGACTCCATGGGGAATTATTTTCTTAAGTAATATGAACAAGACCGAAAATAATAAATAATTTCTCATTAGATGTTGCTTTCAAAGTTTAAGCGAGCTTGAAAGACAACAAACCATTCTCTTAGGGAGTCCCTCGAGTTTAGGCTAGGAAACGACAAGGAATAAGAGTGAGGCTTCAACACAAAGTCATGGTGAGACTAAAAGGGACTCACATGCCTATGAAGTACTTCAACATGGGAACCAAATGGAAAATGAGGCTCTAAGTAGGATTATCATGGAAGGAAGGCTCTACCACATAAAGTACGAGACACTTATCTGCAATGGAGGTCAGTGTCACAATTCAGTGGGGTCGATCCTAAGGCCAAATGAACCAGGAAACAAATAATTAAAAAATGCAAGTAGGGAAAAACCTAACCTATATTCCAGTTTCGAGGTCAATACCTATCAAAGAGGATCGATATGATGTACAAATTCCAAATAAAAAAAGTCTCCAAAATCCTACATATAAGGCCAATAACACTCATCCAAAAGTTAATAAATCCAATATAGATAGAAACTTCGGAAAATAATAAGTGCTACTGAATACAAAACTTGAAAACAACAAACCTAGATTGTACAATATGGTACAAGGCATCACACATCCTTACGGATCATGCATAGTACTAGTTCAAGTAGATCTTGTTTCTAGGCTCTGACCAGGAGTCTCTTATGTAGTCAACCTGGAAAGTCTCCCAAAAAGGAAGAAAAAACAAACCATGGTGTAAGTCTTCCCATGGTATAGAAATTGTAGTCATGGCTTCAAGGATAGCCTCATCTGAAGGCAATTCAATATCCGTGAAATAACGCAAACGAGGAGGATCAACAGTACTAAAGGGAAAAACAAACTAACCATATTCCATATGACGATGGATGTTCTGGTTAGGGTTGGTAGATTCTATCAGCAAAGAATCACAAGCAAAAATGCTTGAGAATCTATAAACAACGAGATTAGAATCAAAAGGAAACTCGAGATCACTTGGACCAAGAGGGGGAAGCAAGGGCTCCCATGCCCCGATTGGACAAACCAATGGATCTATTATTGATACCAAGTCTCGAGAAGGAATACATGAGCGAACAATTTCCTTCTCAGAAGAAATTGAACATTGAGGATAAGGCGCCACGTAATTTACCTATGGTGGGGTAGAGTCTACACGAATACTAGGAACATATAAAGGGGAATCACGAACTAATGTTGAATTAGGATGGTGATTATCAGATTCCAACTAGTCAATAGTGGCAATGCTTCCATTGTGAGGGAAATGCATCACTCGGAAGAGCATAGACACCACAACGTTCATAGCATATACATAATCACGCCCGAGAAGAATATTGAAATCTAACGGGACTTGCACCACTATAACATCCACAAGGAGAGTCTTCCCACCTAACGAGATAGGAAACCAAGGAAGAAACCATAAATATTCACTAGGACGTCTATCAAAATCCAACAGCTCATGCGATGCAGACACAATATCAGGAGAGCCCAAACCTTGCCAAGCCAAGGAGTATAAAATACTTGAGGAGGCTTCATCATCCACAATATATCGGTAAATATTTTTTGAATTCAATTCAACCCTTATTTGAAAGGGTGCAGAAGAAGGAAGGCGAGGCTCAACAAGGTCATTCCAATCAAAGGAAACCATTCTAGGACTTGGAGGGGGTATGCTCGAAGTGAGTGGAATGCCCCCTTGGTCTGAAATTACTGAATTGGAAATGCTAAAAACATAGTCAGTAGACACATCACTCCCCATCAGAAGAGTGGGATCAACCAAATATTTCATCGACGTGACCACTTTAGTAGACTTGACACTCTCTAAGAGAAGAGTGGGATCGGTCGAAGATTGCATTGGCATGACCACTTTAGTAGAATCAACACTCTTCAAGAGAAGAGTGGGATCAACAGAAGATTTCATTGGTGTAACCACTTTTTTAACCACTAGTTGAATAGACTATGAGACAACATGTTTTGAAGGTGCCTCACCCCCCAAAAGAGGAGTGGGATCAGTCAAAGATTGCATCAGCATGACCACTTCATCAAGCAAAGGATTAATAGGTTGCTAGAAAACATGGTATTAAGGTGAATCACCCCCCAAAAGAGGAGTGGGATCAGTCGATGACTGCATCGGCACGACCACTTCATCAACCAAAGGATGAATAGATTGTGGGGAAATCGAAGAAGACTCGGAATCAGAAGAGATTGCATACATGAACCACAATATTTCTACCTCTGGAATGTCGAGGCACATATGAGCAAGGTTATATCCCTTGAAAATATTACAAGGGAACTTAGGATTACATCCTCTCCGTCTAGGTTTCTTAACATAATCAATTCCCCTAGCATAACTAGCAGTGGTTGGTTTCTCATCTCCAACATGATTAGCAGAGGTTGGTTGTTGAACTCTAGTATGACTCGCAGGGAATAGCTGTGTTCCCCTAGCATGAATTGCAGTGGTTGGTTTCACATCTCCAACATGATTTTCACAGGTTGGTGATTGGTCAATAACATGACTTGCAGAGGATACATACATGTCGCTAGTATGACTAGAAGTGACTCGAATTTTCCCCCCAGCATGAATTGTAGAGGCTCAGTGCTTTCCCCCAGCATGAATTGCAGAGGTTGGGTGTTGGTATTCAACATGACTTGTAGAGGTTGACTACCTATCTCCAACATGATTCACAGAGGTTGGTGATTTCTTCTTCCTATTCTTCCTCTTTCTATTTCATTTAGACTTTCGGTTACTAGTAGCTATACTTTCACCAGAGAAGGCAGAAGGAGGAGGAGAATACTTCGTTGATGAAGGAACATCAACATGATTCCCATGACATAAGGTGATTAACTGAGAAGCATCGAGAGAATTAGGGACATTTGTAATGGTACCCAACCAAACCAGTAGTCCCACATTCAACCTAGGAATGTACAAAGTGGCCTTCAAAGGGAAACCAATGTTTCCAAAGAAAGGAAAAGCACAAGAATCCCCTTGCGAAGGGGTTCCTTGGTTGGTATTGTCAGGAAAAATTTCCATGAAGATATTATGCATAAGTTCTTCTCTTGCGGGATCATTTAAGCCCGTAAAAGTCTCACACACTAAATCTGGTAAATCAGTGGTATAAAAGTATATGTTTATAAAGAGTTGGCTCCATGTTTTTAAGAAGAAGAATGAAAATTCCTCACGGCCGATGGATTGGGCGGTCTACCACCTTAGGTTAGAAACCCAAAGCAATGATTGACTAACTCACTATGGAAAACTAGGGATCACATAGTACACGACTAAGAAGAAAATCCTAAAAAGATACAAACCAAACAAACCACCCTTATGAATGCTTCTGACCCAGGGAGATGAAGTCTTTATCGTCCAAAGAATTCAAAAAGGAAAACGACTAGCCAGGAGAAGCAGTTACCCAGAACTCTAACGGACGGTCCTTCGGGCATCGCCCGGAGAATACAAAGTCTACCTCAAGTACCGTTATACACCCCTCACAGTCACATATGTGTCAACCTATATAATGGAAACTAGGACACCAACCTGTAATCAACAACCAAGGGGTACAGTCGACATTTGGGGGATTGTCTGGGCAGGGTAACTAAGCTCAAAGATCCTCCTGAGGCCTGAAACCCAACATGGGCAGAATCACTCTTAAAGTACCTTGGAGGAATCCAAGTGTCTCAGAGTTCTGACACAAGTCGATCCAGTAACGCTACATGATTCACCCCCAATACACACTCTCCCAAACATTTTGTCAGGATCAGGAGTGGATATCTCCATCATCATCCTCCACGCGGCTTCGTGTTTGACTCTTGTGTTAGAAGAGCTTCCTGGATTGAGTAATTACAAGGTGTATTTTTTACACCCTAGCATAGACACCTAAGTTAATTTTTGGTTGGCCTTGGAGAGTTTACCTCTCCACACCTAATATAAGGCCCTAGCCTAAGCTATATGTGAACCCTAGAAAAAGTGTTATTAATATATTTTAGATTAACACATTCGTTTTAGGGGATTTTCTTACTCAACGAATGGAAGTGCAAATTATGGCATTTGAGACTATGGTGAAAAAGAAACTAATTAGAACACTGGCAAAGAAGACTTTACACTAATCCTACAAATGAAAAATAGCTTCAACCAAAAAACATGAACAATCCTTCAAACCTAAAAATGAAATCTTTTCACCTTCCCATGCAAAATGCACAATGCAA
The DNA here is from genome assembly GCA_010110895.2 of Picea sitchensis. Classification (NCBI taxonomy): domain Eukaryota; kingdom Viridiplantae; phylum Streptophyta; class Pinopsida; order Pinales; family Pinaceae; genus Picea; species Picea sitchensis. The sequence continues at coordinate 26,039 of SNQJ01S0050277.1, forward strand.
CTTTCGAGTGAAACAAAAGAGAAAATGAAAGGATTTTCTTTATTATTTTTCTTTTGAAATGCTTTCAAGATGATAATAAATCACAACCCTATGCTAATTCCTTTTTATTTTTCAAATAACAATGCAAATCAAATGCAAAGAAAGAAAGAGACCTAAAAACAAGGTTTTTTTTATTTTCTTCCAATCAAAGAAAAACTAACAAAAGATGCTAAAAGAAACTGCAAAATGCATTATTCATGGATAGATACTTTAACACTATAATTCATAATTCATAAAAAAGTGGGGGAAGTTTCTTTCGATACCCAATGCATGGGAAGATGGAAGATCTTATCCCAGATTGGGATCTCTAGGATGTTAAGCCAACTAAAGGAACGTATACTTGGAGCAATAAGAATGTGGGCCCTAGACATATTTTGGCCCTTCTAGTCATTTCCTCATTCATAGAAATTTATTTCTCCTTCCCCTTTCCATTTCTTCCAATATCGTCCCCTCCTCTCCTCCTCAAAACTTTGGCCCTATCCTTTTTCATTTCAATCTCTTATGGCTCCACAATGAGACTGTAATCTCTCTCATTAAGGAATCATGGAAAACCTCAGTTCAGGGCTCCCCTAATTTTTTCTAGGAAAGTAAACTTTGATCTTTCAAACAAGATATAAATTCTTGGGTCAAGACCTCTTATACCCCCCCCCCATTCTTCATGGAAATAACCTCTAGAATGATATAAATTGAGACCATCCAACAATCAATGGAAGATCGGGAGGTTACGTAAATTACTCTGCAACTTCAAAGAGAGGCCTATCAAAAATTGAATTCATCCTTTAGGAAAGAAGAAGAAGAATGGAGGTTAAAGTCTCGAATCCTATAGCTACAATATGGAGACACAAATACCTCATTTTTCCACAAGAAGTCTCATTATAGGCGCCATAAGAACACAATCCAAAAGATACAACTGGAAATAGGGAAAACCACAAATAACTTTGATCAGATTAAGGAGGTTGTGGTTCAACATTATGGAAGAATTTACACATAAAAGAGTGAGGGGGGTGTAGAGATAAGTAGGCAAGCAATGTTGGAAAACATCCCAGCATGCATAACAAAAGTAGAGAATGGAACTTTACTTAGATAAATTAGCGAAGAAAAAATTTCTCAAGCCATTTTTGTTCTTGGACAAGACAAGGCCCTGTTGGCAGCCGTATTAATATCTATTTTTACAAGCTGCCTACACAGGGTTTTTAAATTCTCATTACTCGTCACAACCTTTCTCATTAAACGACACCATTATCCGTCGCTTTCTACGTACCTGCTTTTCGATTTCGTTTTCATGACTGCAAGCATGAAAACTCACAGCTGAAATTCATGTTTGATTTCATCGAAGGGTTAATGTTCATATGGTTTATCGTCGATTTGTCTTATTTTGTTATGAACATGGTTGTGTCCATGGTTATAACCCCTTGGTCTTGAACTCACCTTGGTTACATATGTATTAAACCATCACCCATTTAGCATTCGACTAATGTTAATGGTGTTTTAATTTATAAAATTTTTGATTCAATTGTTTATTTGACATATTGATTTAGTGATCAAATCATGGATATGCATATGATTGTTTTCAATTGTTATGATCTTTGTATGTACATTATGCCAAGGTGTCATTCCAAGTACAGCGTGGTATTATGTTTTTGCATGGCCTCGATCTACATGACTTTTCTCACACGCATAGCAATTAAAACTCCCGCCTACCATTTTGAGCTATCTTTGCATTGCATTGGGGAAGCTTGGGGCAATGGCTCTGTGCTTATTCTGTCAAACCCTACCGCTGAATCCCGTGTCGGTTCCTTGCTGTTAGCCATGGCTCCTATGGTGAGGATTGAGCCCAACGGTGTCCAGACATTGTTATCATTTGACAATGCCATAGATGACTTAGAAAGGAATGGTTGGTGTGTGTTTGTTGAAAAGTTCGAGGGTTTTAATTTAACAGTTGCTCAAGAATTCGCATTGACAGTTGCAGAGAAAAAATAGGTCTGTGCAGTTGGAAGTAATTGAAGACTTCTTAAAGCTAACCTCGTAATTGCCTCCCAGATACACGTTTTTGCGTGAGCGATTCTGAGAAAACGGTTTTGAATTAGATCAAACCCTTGAAAACCCAGAACCGAAATGAGCCATTTTACCTTCAATGCAAGCGGTTTCCCCAGAAATTGGGTCATTACATAGATATATCTCATCCTTTAGAGGACAAATCTCAGATTTTCTCTGTGGATGAAAGATGTGTTTTGGTCTGTTTGCAATTGTTGAAACGTTTATTACCTCTCCAGGCCTGTGCCTCAGAACCCTTCTCACCCGTCCAGCCTTGTGCCTTAGCCTTCTTCTGTGAACCCTTGATCAATCCAAAGGATTTTCAAGCAGTCTATCAGCAAGTTATACATCCACAGGGTCTGTTGTTTTTAAAAACGTGGAAGCAGCGACTGCCATTGTAAATTCAAAAATTGCTTGATTAAGTCGAACCCCTTAATCTGAGGTATGAATGTTTAAAAATAAATTTATGATGATTTTGTTTTTTCTTAATTAGGATACATGATTTGTTTGCACAGATTACATCTAGTCTGTTTTGATTGATTCAATAAAATACGATTCTAGTTATAATTATAACTAGCTACAGAATCATGAGATTCTGTAGCTAGTTACTAAAAATTCGAATTTCTTGTTTTTACAACCAAAAATGCAATATGAAATCTTTAATTCTTATGTGTTTTCAGGTACCTACAATTTCTAAAGAAGATTTGAACCACTGGTGGCATCTCTCAGCATGCTATTTCTTTATGTGGTTTTAGAATAGGCTGTTAGTTTTGATAACAAGTAGAATCTGGGAGGTTGCATCCCCCACTTTTTGTTGACAAATCAGATGATTTCTACAGGAAACGTTTTGATCCTATGAGCTTTATAAATGTATTTTTTTGTAAAGTAAGAACCATCCCTGCCTGGGAGCAGAAACTATGGATTTATGATTGACAGACTTGAATGGAAGTTGATATTGGTACAACTTTAGCTTCGATATATCGTATTTTTGTTTAAGTTTTGGTCATTTTGATTTGTAATTAAATTGTGACTACTTTAAATATCATGGTTTATTACATATTGATGTGATGGAATTTATATGATGTCCGTGTTTTATGTCCCTCATATTATATACAGCAATTACTTTGTTCAAATTTGATGATTAGAAGATTAATCTTCTTTATTCAATGAGCAATTATATGCAAATTTTTACAGCCAGATTTATCTTAATGTGATTATTTGTAAAATCATAAATTGATGTCACTACTTCTCTTGTACGTTCTACCATTAGCATTCAATCATTACTACTTCACGTTTACAAGAAGCATTTGGAAGATTTGATGTGGTTTACCTTATCAAATAGCGAAATTGGATACTGTATGCAGGACAAATGGGAGATGCGATTACAGGTTAGTCCCCTCGTTTTATTTCATCAGTTTAATTGATATAAGAATTTCCTGTAGTCTAAATACATTGTATCATTTGTTATTTTTGTTTCTCAATTAGACAGTTGCCATTTCATTTCTTGTTTATAAAAGTTATAAAAAATCAAAAACACTAAATAATAGCTTCGCTGTCATAAATCAATCTATATTTGATTTTCGCAGGTTTAGATCAAAATTTGCATTTTGTGAATATTATAAATATATTAGAGATATAATCATATTGATACATTGTACATATAATAAGTAGAACTACTATTTTATAAATATTAGATTAGTAAACTGTGAATGTATTTTAGATTTGTATATAGTTTTCAGCAATTGTTTTTCATTAAGTTAGTTTCTTTAGTTTTTTTTTTTTTTTACTTTCATAGGACTTAGATCGGCCAACGGAGCCTCTAAACCCATCGGAGTGGATTAATCCAAACGGCTTGGGTTAAGTAGACAACCCCGGACCGGATTCACTCCTCCAGTTGACGAGCGGTCAATTTCGCCCGTCAACAGGCCCCTGGGCTAGTTAACTTCTATATCCAATTTTTTAAATTCTTTTGGGAAACAATCAAACATGATCTGAGAATAATGTTAAACTATACTCTTAGGAAAAAAATGGTAGCTGGTTCTACCAACTCTACCTTCCTAGCTTTAATCCCCAAAGAGATCAACCCTTCCAATTTTTCATGGTTTCAAACGATCTATCTCGACAATTCTACTTATAAAATCCTTACAAAGATTATAGAAAAAAAACTCAAGCCTCTCCTTCCCAAGCTAATCTCTGACAACCAAGGGGGCTTCATGGAAAATCGACAAATCATAAACAATATTTTCCTAGTTCAAGAGCCTATCTACTCAAGCCGCATCAACAAAGAAAAAGGGATGGTCATTAAACTAGACATGGAAAATGCCTTTGATGGGGTAAGAAATTATTTTCTCTTTGTTGTACTCAGAAAATTTTGATTCTCAAAAGATTTTATAGAGTGGATTCAAGCCTGTATAAGCTCCCCTGGATTACACCAATTATAAATGGAAGGTCGACTCAATTCTTTCATTCCAATAGGGGTTTGCGCTAGGGTTGTCCTCTCTCCCCCTCCCTTTTTATCTTAATGGAAGAGTCTTTAAGTAGAAAAATGGAATTTGAACGTCGAATGTGAAGATTCCCAGGTCTACGGCTCGCATGTGGATTTAATGGTATTAATCATTCAAAATTTGTCGACGATACACATCTCTTAGGGGTTGCTTCAACCATAATTTCCAAAATATTCAATAAGGTCTTGGATCTCTTTCACATAGCTTCAGGAGGATAGATAAACAACAACAAAAGCCTTATGTTCGGTTGGAACATCTCAGGGGACCTAAAACTGGTTATTTCCAGTTTCCTTGTTTTCCCTATTGCAGGGAACTGGTCCTCCTTTAAATACCTGGGCATTTCGATATCTCTCAAGTCCCCTACCTCTCAAGCTTGGAAATAAGTTCTGAGAAAAATGGCAACTTGAATACATAATTAGGGTGGTAGATGGCTCAATCTTGTAGGTAAAATTGTTCTTATTAAGTATGTTCTCTCCTAATTGATTGTCTTGCAATGTACAACTATTTTGGCACCTAAAGAGGTTCTTGAGAAAACAACCAAAAAAGTAAGGCACTTTCTTTGGGAAGGGGGAAAATAAAATAAAATAAAGTTTCATCTTGTTAACTAGTCCATGGTCTGCCAACCATTGGACAAAGGTGGCTTAGTAATCAGAGATCATTATCTCATGACCATCACCTTGGGTGAAAAATAGTGTGGAGGCTAGTTTTTAGAGTTTTAGAATGGTGGAAGAGTGCCCTCATTTCAAAATATTTCAATAGCTCTAGGCTTCATCTCCTTCATGCTCCTCTCTCAAATTCAGAAGGCTCTCTAGTTTGGAAAATCATTAAAGTAGACGCCTCCTTAATCAAGTCCCAACTCTCCTGGTTTCTAGGGAATGGGGCCTCTATCAAATTTTGGATAGACAACATTATGGGGAACCCACTATTGGAAATATTGTTGTGATTGATGTCAAAGACAGGGGGAGTTGATAGATGTCCAAGATAAAAATTGCAATATGGAGATTGTTGAAAGTATTATTTTTTTTTATTTTTGATGATTATTTTGGATACCCTATCTTTGAAGCCATTTTTACCCTACATACTTAGCTCGATGGGAGCACAAGTTATATGTTTGGAAAAATTATTCTGAGACATTTCCAATAGTATATGGAATTCTCTCTATGAAGAGATGAATTTTTCGTCCAACAACCAGGCAGAAAATTGAGGTTGGCTCGGCCAATCTTTACAGGTCGTCCCTGAAAGTGGGGAAATAATTACTATAAATACATGATAGATGTGTGCATTTTTAGTGCAACCAAGCAAGAGATCAAGTTTGAGGTGTGCAAAAGTGATCTAAGGATCCCTAAAGGAGCTAGGGCGTCTTTTTGGGATCTAAAGGTTTGCAAGAGAAGTCTAAGTGATTTTATTGGGGTCTTTCTTGTTCTCAAGGTGCATGATTCTACCATGTGCATTGTTTTGAGGTTGTGATGCTGCAATGTGCACTACTATGAGGTTTTGATGTTTTCTGCATGGATTTTATTATGGTAATGATGTTATGAGGATTTCTAGGGTATGAAGGATACACGCGACTAGGGTTTGAAGGATTGTCTATGGAATGAAGCATGCAGGTGAAGTCATAAGTACTCTACATATGAAGATATCGATTTGGTGTCTACACACATCTTATTGAGTTGGTTCTAAGGTGAGGTGATTGGTGTCTCCAATAGGTTGGTGCTTTCAAATATTGTAACGGTAGGTTGGGGTCTAAAGGTGCTACCGAGTTGGTGCTCAATTGAGGAGATTGGTGTCTCCAGTAGGTTGGTGCCTAAATCTTGTTTATTTGGTGCTCAATTAACAAGATTGGTTTCTCCAGTGGGTTGGTGCTTACAATCTTTGTAACACTAGCTTATGATATGGGGAAATTCCCCCTAAACTGGGTCTAAGGAATAGGCAGAGCGATAACTCCCTTAAAAGACTGACTTATCTCTAATCTACCCCAAAACAATATAGACTAAGTGATAAAAGAGAGAGAGAGAAGAGAAGAGAAGGTTAAGAAGAGCACCTTGAATCCTTACGGTTGATGTAGACCTCTTCCACTTTTCATTGCCTCTTAGATCATAGATCTCCTCCCAAAGATGACATGCAAGGGGTTAAGAAAACAAGACAACATCATACACAATCTCTAGTAATCACTTAAAAGTCTAAATATAGATGTAAATGATCAAAATAGAAAAGAGCATGTACACATAAAGTTTTGGTACAAATATAATCTCTTTTATTCATATACAAGATGAAAGGTTACAACCTTTGCTTGCGTACACCGCTCTACGAACCAAGTCCAGGCTCATCTGTCATGGCTCCAAGTGCATCAATCCCACATAGAATTCTCACAACCAATATACCATCAAGGGAAGAAGGAAGGGTTGCATAGGGAGAATGGCTAGAAGGGACCGTTGAGGATAAAACTCAGATCAAGATGAAAAACTTGGGCAAAGAGAGGGAAAGGATTTTGGAAGAGTTTTCTTCTTCTCTTGTTCATATGTCTAAATGACTCCCCAATACCTCTTTTTATATGAGAAAAAGATGGTTATTCGGTTTGGGGACGGGCTAGAAGGGGTAAAATGGTTAGGAAACCCTTTATATCCCATAAACTCCACTGAAATACATGCAATTTTATATTTTTTCCATTTTTGGAGGTAAATGCGGGCTAACTAACATGCAACAAGCGTATGTACATGAGCAAACTATCATGCAGCATGCATGTGTACGCAGGATAATAGTGAAACATGGCACATACATTATCCAAAAAGTGTTTTTTTAGAAGGAAACATCAATAGTATTATTTGTAAAAGATGAAAATGGATTGGCCAATGTCTTGAATGCATAGATGTGGCATTTTTGGACTATAACATCTTAGTGCCTACAAAATTTATAAAGATAAGTTTTATGGTTTTCTCCCCATTGGGTTTCCATGTTAAACTATGTGCATTGTGGTTTGAGTTTGTATTTGATTATTATTTCTTAT
>SNQJ01S0050277.1:33658-56763 GCA_010110895.2 Picea sitchensis
TAAGTTCAATAATTGGTATCAGAGAAAGTTCCTTTAGAAATAGTTTAACCACTAGAAGGAATATCTCTAGCACATATGGATTGTAAGGAAGGTCTCCCTACAAACAAATCTCCTTTATTTGATGGAAAAAACTATGCAACATGGAGTATAAGAACGAATACATATTTCAAGGCTCTTGGGTTTGGTATTTGGGAATCAGTCAAAACAAGTTACACATATGATGTTGGGAAGGAGTCAAGTGAAAACAATGAAAAAGAAATAGATGTCATCTAGACTGTCCTATTAGATTATGAGATTGTTAAGGTAATGAAGTGTACATCAACTAAACAGATTTGGGACAAGCTACAAAACATTTATGAAGATAGATCTGGTGATTTTTCTAGTTGTGAATCAAAGGCAAAAGTAGCGTAATTTGTGAGAAAGCTAAAAGGAGTACCTAGCAAATACAAAGGTAAGCCACCTATAAAATGATCTAATTTTGGTAGAATAAGGCATTTTTTTTCTAAGTGTCCATATGCAGAAAGGAAATATAGTGATGATGAAGAAGAATCTCTCTCCATAACCATGGAAACAAAGCCTATTGACAAGAAAGAATAGCAAGATTGAGAAAAATAAGATCTTGAAGTAGAACTCATNCATTTTTTTTCTAAGTGTCCATATGCAGAAAGGAAATATAGTGATGATGAAGAAGAATCTCTCTCCATAACCATGGAAACAAAGCCTATTGACAAGAAAGAATAGCAAGATTGAGAAAAATAAGATCTTGAAGTAGAACTCATTAGTGCCCTAGAAGAAATAGATATGATTATAAAAAGGAATATAAAGTTGAAGGAGAAATTGCATAAACATGAAAAGAAGGATCGTGATCTTGAACAAATAGAGAAGACACTTATCAGCCTAAATATTTAGCTAGAAGAAGCAGCGAAAAGTCATCCCAAAGAAAAGGAAGAAATATGTGAGAAGTTAGAGTCTAAAGTTGCCTCATTATAAAATAAATTGAAGAAGTCAATTACTCAGATGAAGTTTGAAAAGATCACTAAAACTTTAAATGAGATCCTTAGTTTCCAAAGGTCACCATTCGTCAAGACTGATATTGGTTATGAAGAGAATCAGAATACTTCTAAACAAAATCCCAAAAGCTATGCTAATATTCTCAAAGGCTCCATCAATAATGAAAGCAGAAGTGGCAAAGGAAATGAGGACCAGTAGATTCCTGATTCTTCTCACAAGAAGAATAAGAATGAGTCCAAAAGAGTTGTTCCACCAAGAAGGCCTTTCACCAACCAGTACCAAAATCTTTGTCTTGACTATTGTTTTTCTTGCAATAATTTTGGTCATGAAGCAATAGATTGTAGATATTATACAAGAAGTGACCATGCGAGAAACATAAATAGAGTTCCTAACAAAACCTTAAAGGGTGATTATGTGAGAAACATAACTAGAAGTTCTCATGGTTTTGCTAACATAAACTACAATTCATTTTTTGCTCTACTTGATTACAATGCTAAATGTTATAAGTGCAACAACTATGGGCACATAGCATGTTATTGTAGAGGCAACATAACAAAGTCTCCTAAACAAAACAAGGAAGAAGATGTTCTTTCCAAACATAAAGAAGAATACTAAAAGGTTTGGAAAAGGAAGAAAAAGAAAGAAAGAGGGAGAGATGAAACTGTTTGTTATGAGAAAGGATGTGATAAGATAGATGAAGATGACATGGAGATTCATTGTTTTGATTCTCACTTGAAATATGTACATCCCATTTCTAGAAAATCTAAGGATGACACATTTCCTTGTGATGTAAATTCAAGTTTACAATACTCTTTTGGATGAGAGAATTCATCTAATTGGTCCTTGTAATTAAAATACTAGAGCTTCACCCCATTCAAAAGACCAATGCCATGAATTTGGAGTGGAAGGTTTGTTCAATAAAAACAATCAAATAGAAGGATCAATGTTGGATACTTGTAGAAAATATAGTCTGGATAATGATCAGTTATCAACAAGTGAGAAATTAGAGATATATTTTTGAAGGATCATAACTATAGAATGGTTTTCAAACTAAATCACTACTACATTTGTACCCAAAAACCGATAGTTAAATTGTCTAAAATTCGATTATTATGCATTTATAATCTGACGACATTCTTTTTTTCTAACCATCGGTGGCACGTCATCGGATATTCGACCTAAAAACTAATCCATTGGTTCTTCCACACATCTCCATTGAAGATACCACTGCATTTTTTTAAATTTAATATAAGTATTCATCGAATATCTGACCATTGCATCGTTGGTTAACCGCTTCTTAAACACGTCGGACCCATGGCAGGGTCGACGATAATCCGACACTCACAGCCATCGAATATATGGCCTAGACAACATAGGATTCCCCTCATGTTCGACGGTAATCTGACATCTTCAACCATCAGAATTATAACACAATCGTCAAACTCAAGCTCGTTGGAGTCAAATATCCGACGAAAATAATTTGTTTTAAAAAAAATACCAAAATGGTATATATACCCATGGATATATCCCTATATACCTAGAGATATATTTTGGGTATATATACCAAATTCCATCTAAAGGAGTTGAAAGGGTAGTAGAAAATAGGAGAGAAGGATATTTGGTGGTAGAAAGAGAGGGTATTGGTAGTGAATGCAAATCCAAAGAGTAGACTACATGGGGGAGTGATGTATACATAGTCAAATAAATATATGAAAAGAGTGAAGCAAGTGGGTGAGCATGTTGAGCAATATATATTGAGGATCGTATAGTGAGAATTTACATCTTAAGGAAATGTAGATCAGGTCATGGAGGGGGGAATGATTGTCAATCCATAAGAAGAAGGATAAATCAATGACATGTTCCTACTATTCAAACCATGACAAGCACAAGAAGCATACATGGTATGACCTAAGGATACTAAAGTCAACCTAGAATAGTTACCACTCCTCTTGCATCTTGAGAACCTCCTAATAATGCAATGGATGGTAGTGGTGGAAAAGAAAGTGTAGTTTGAAATATTAGTAATAGTAGAAGTGCAGTAGTGAGTTTTGATTATAGTTCAAAAATATTGACTGGCCTAATAAGTCAGCTAGCTCCATGAGGTTTCCTTTTTACAAGAAATAAGACCAAAAGTATGGCTAGAGAAACAAACAATACCACAATCCACCTCCCCAAGTTTTGAGGAAAAGGAAATAGTGATGTGAAGTAACATTGGTTCCTTTACGAATCAATATAGAGGGAAACAATGGTCACAACCCCAAACACCAAACTAGTGGACTTCCAAATCACTTCACAAGGGAGGGCTCTAGAATGGTATATGAATTTTTTACAGACTAACCTTTAAGGAACAACTGATATTATGGATGAGGTGAAAGTGTAATTTGTGGCTGAATTTTAGAGGCCAAACTTAAAGCACTAGAATTTCATCGAGCTAAAGGAGATAAAAAAAATGACTGGTGAAAGTTCTTGGGAATACAATCAGTGCTTCCATGACTTGATCAAAAAAATATCTTACCCAATCTGCAAGGCTAAAAACAAGGAGTTTTTTCACTCAATATTTTCTTCCCATGACAACAATACCACGAATACAACAAAATTGGACCACCTAGTGAGAGGCCTTGTCCCAAGCCATGGATATTGAATTGATGAATGGGTATATATGAGAGACTAAAGTAGGAATTGAGACTATGTCCTTAACTAGTGTGATTCCTAAGCTTTCTCAATTACATTTGGACCTCTCATCCATATTAAAACAAATCCATGAAATGAGACACAACAAGGTTAGGAGGAAGAAAGATTGGTGTATCATATGTAAGATAGAGGGTCACATGGAAAATGATTATTCCTCACTAAGAGTTCATGTTATTACTCCTAACCCAATGACACCACCTACTAGGTTCCCATGCAACATGGTAGGTGAACAATTTAATATTCGTAGGTCCTGCACCCACCCCTGGACATTCACATGATTCTATAGAAGTATACTTCTATCTCGTATACCATTCTCTATGATTTTTGTAGGGAAAAAACTTATTCCACATAAAACTATCATGCCCTATAGGTGTTAGTGGAGTGGCTTGGAAAAATTTCCTTTTGGGTGAAGCAGGAAAACATTAGAATGACTAAAGGAGGGGTTCGAGGAGGATATGGTATAGGTTACAAAAGTGGATGTGAAGGAGGATATGTAAAGTTAGGGATGGTGACTAAATCAACCCCATAAGATGATATAATTGCAATGATATAGGTATTTTTTCTTGGGATTTCACATGGTCCAGGAGGATGCAATGTGGTTAGTACAATTTCATGCATCATACGACTAAGAACTGTCCTAATCTAACAAGTATGAGATGAGGGAACGATAGTGGAATTATTATGATTGCATGTGATAATTTCCCCACATAAGAAAAATGCTCCTGTGGACCAAGGGTTTGATGTGGTGAAGTAGAAGGTTTATTATTAAGAATACTTGGAAGAATTACAAGAAGTAACCACTATGCTAGGGAATGGTGCAAATAGTAACTTAGTGGTCAATAATCCCCCTAATCATTTGTGGCTAGGTAAAATAATTTAGGGATCACAATAAAGGGCTATTGGATAGACCACCTCGACAAATATGGTTCGTGAATTCTTCCATACCCTCATTAGAATCCTATATTATGAAGGGATGAAAAGGAAGTCACGGTAGGCCTTCAACAAGCTATTTGAGGGGTGAGGGGACTGGAAAGAAGAACCCATCCACTATCCCTAGACTAAAAGGAAATTTTGATGGATTGATCAAAAGAAGAATCCTTGGACCAATTAATAACTCTAGATGGATGTTTAGATCCATGGGTATGAGGTGTGACATGACATGTTGGATATAGAATTGATGTGAACATCCTTCCAAGGAAATTGTAGGAGAAGATGGGATATGATGTCTAATATAGTCATAAATATAGTTGCAGCTAGTGAATTAGTGCATAATCTACCCCATTGAATTCCTAGAGAAATTTTAGGTCAACCATGGAAATGTGAAAACAATCATAGATTTTGAAGTCATTAAGCTCTTCGAGAAAAGAATACTTACCCTACCCTCCTTGGATACAAATGGGAAAATGACAATGAGGCCATAATTAAATTAAAAAGAAGGGAAATGTGATTTCAAACTGATGGAAGTAGAGTAATACAACCCATTGGTCCTATAAAAGGGAAGTGATACATAGATCTTGTAGATTCCATGGTGGTAAATTAATGGACCAATTGTATAAATTGACTACAACAATGAGAGATGATTATATCAAACCCACTATTGATGAACAAACTATCTAGAGAAGAATTTGTTCTATGAGTTAGATAGCTAAGAAGCATTCCAAGATTGGCGGGAGAAAAACCAAGAGTTTCCATCTTCCCATTGCACCATGATCAGGTATATCCATTATATTGTAATGTAGCTACAAGACCCTGCAATGTTTGATGGTACAAGGGATGTTGAAGATTTTATGGAAGATCTAAGAATAATGGTCCCATGAGAGAAATTGGTCCCAAAAGTAGACATGATGTTGAGATCCATAACATTTAGGTGGTGGGATACTCAAAAATATTCCCTTGATGGTTAGCAAGAAGTCCAACCAACACTATGACATCGGTTTTATCCACCACCCAAGTATTGGGTGATTGAATTTCCAAGGGTAGAAAAGGATCCAATCACCTTTTTAAAAGTCTACGAGGGAAAGATAAATCTACTCCTACATGAAAATAGGTGCATCTGGATTTATATTCACCATGCATGACTAAAAAATTATTGTGTCTAGATTTATATTCACCATGCATGAGTAAAATTGGATCACTCCAATACTAATCTAGGAAAAGAAAGTGGGAGGAGGAATAAGGGTCAATGTTGATTTTTGAGGTCTAAATGCAACCAATGTTTATGACTTGTTTCATATCCCCTTCAGTGATGAGGTGGTAGATTAGGTAGTGGGAAAGGAAACCTATTCATTGACTAATGGATTCTCAAGATATCATCAAGTGAAAATAGTTGAAGAGGACAAGAATAAAAAAATGGTTTCCACTGAGTGTAGCTACTTTCTTTATAATGTCATTCCATTTGTCCTAAATAACACCCTAACAATATTCTCTAGAATCATAATAACATCCTTTAGAGAGTACATCCACAAGATCATAAAAGTGTACTTAAATTCATACACGATCTACAATCTACTACAGGATCATGTCATGATGTTATGACTAATATTTGAAAGATGTTAGTAGTTTCAGATCTCTTTGAACCTAGAGAATTGCATATTCTACATGCCATTTGGCATGCTACTATGCCATGTTTTTTGCAAGGATTGGATGCTTGTGGATATAGGTAAAATAGTGAGTATTTTCAATATCAAGGCCCCATACTATGTTCATACACCATATTCAACTATGGGCCATAGTGGGTACTATGGAATATTTCTTAAGGGGCGTGCCATTATCAGAGCCCTCATCGAGTGATTACAAAATAAGGTAGCGTTGGCCTTGGGTTGTTAAAGGAAGTTAATATCAAGGAGGAAAAGGTGAAATGAGAACTTCGCGGAAGACACCGTGACTGATACTAGGTCTAAGTGAGAAAAAGAGTAGAAACGATGGAGCAAAGCCTGAGAAAAGAAGTTGTTGGATGAGGAGATCGGGGATGATAGATAAGAAAGGAAGAAGGACCTTGGACAACCCAGCAAGCGGAAAAATCCACCGTTAGATGCTTTGGAGCACCGCACAAGACGAAAGGAAAGATAGGTTGGCGAAGCCCTGAAAATACGGGTAGGATTTTAGACACCTAGGGTTTTAGTATCTAGGGTTTTGGACACCTAGGTTTCAGCCTAAGGTTGTCAATGAGCTATTGTAATCTATAAATAGAGGTCAAGAGGACCTGGGTCAGGTTGGTATCAAGATAGGTTATCATTTTTTATGTGAGTGATTATTGTATCGTGAGAGAGAAGTGTTGAGCACGAGATCCTTCTGAATTGTAAGATCTTCAGCTGGGTGCAAAGATCAACCCTGCAGTTGGGTCCACAGGAAGCGGAGAGAAAGAGAGGAGAAGAGAGGAGATCTGCTAGCTAAGAGCGCAGACAAGAACTGTATGCTTTAACCTAATATAATATAGCACAGTTCTGTGGACGTAGCCCTAGAGAGAGGGTGAACCACGTATATTCTGTGTTGTGTGTGATTCATATTTTGTATTTGTCATTCATATATTGTTATTGCATTGCTAAGGTAGATCTGATAGATGCATGGAGTAGATCAAGCTGATAAGCGATATATGAATGTTGTATTGTTCCTGTATTATATCCACTTGATCTTCCCCTTGGTTGTAGACATCTCTATCCTGCAACCCCCTCATAACTGCTTCGGGTGAGACTGCATCTGCTTCAAAGGTGTTGCCAAAAGGGCCAGTAGTTAGGGCTTGTTGGTGCACTCTAGGAGATGAACCCTGGGTCTGCACCTATGCCAATAAATGGTTCCATTGTCGAGACAAGAAACTTTTTAAGGGAATGTCAAGGTGGTTTCCATCAAAGATAGAGATTCAAAAGTGGATAGAATATCAAGAGAAGGACTTCATTGAAGCCCAGAATAAGAACCCTAATCTTAGCTCAAAGGACTAGTTGGAGAAGCATATTTTTACTGATATACACAAGATATTATTTGGAGGAATCCATCAAGAGTTGTATGAGTATCTAGCTAGATTAACAGATACCCAGTTCGAGATCCGATCTAGAACTCTTGTGGTTTGGATGTCGTAGTTGATCAAGAGGGTCAAGAAAGATGATAACACTGTATCATGAGCAGTAGATCACGGGTTCGATAGTACCATTGGAGGGTACATCACAGAGTTTGATGTTGACAAGGTAGAGTCATACAGCCAAGCTGAGAGATATTTCTTTAAGGGACCCAGAGGAAAATGTTTACAATTCCCGAAACTGAGACTCAAGATGTTGTTGCATGAGAAGAACATCTTGAAGGTACAATAGATTAGTTAGATACGGAAAGACTAATGTTCAAAAATTTAGACAGCGACAGTGACACAGAAGATGGACATGCGCGCAGTGGGAGATTGTTTTGAGAAGTCCACCTTGCAAACCTATTTAAGAATAACTACGGGAAGGAGGGTTTTTACAGTGGAGAAGAAGAAGATCCGACAAACAAAGAGCATTCAGAACCCGTCGGGACAGAGGAAGGACAAGATGAAGAGCTTAGCTGAGGAGAACCTGAAAACTTAGAAACCGCGTAGACCGTCGAAGTAAGTACCGTTATCCTTCATGTTGATTCAGTATTAAGAAATCAGAGTAATCCCAGCCACCAGAGTGTCCAGAGCACTGTCCATAGTAGCTCACCACCTATTCGGTCAGGAACCCTAGGAAGATCTATGGCAGATGAGATGAGGCTTCCTATATTTAGGGGAGATGGATCTGAAGATCATGACCAACATCGGTTCCTATGTGAAGCCGTATGTAACATTAGGAATGTCACAGATGAAGTTGTCAAAAGAACCCAGTTCAGTACAACTCTCATGGATCGTGCACTAAGCTGGTATATGAAGCTTGTCCAAGGACTTGCACAACCTAAGCCATTGAATCAGATCAAGAACACACTCATTGTAGAATTCAAGAAACCTAAGTGAGAATCCCAATGTATCACAGAGTTGAAAGAGATCAAGCAAAAGGTGGTTGAACCTGTGTGGTAATTCGATCATAGATTCAAGACCTTAACAAGTCGATTGACTTTTCAGATCCCAAACGAACAGAACAAGGAATGGTTCATTGTTTCCCTTCTACCACACATCAGAGTTCCCCTAATGCAATAGAAGATTGCTTCATAGACTGAGGCATTGGAGATTGCCATGAAGCTAGAATCAACCCCTATGGGAGAATCCAGCTCAGGTATGAGTCAGATCCTGAGTTAGCTAACTAGTTTGTCTCTACATGTCGAACATATGAAGAAAGACAAGGGAAAAGATAAAAGAGAATAAATATGTTGTGTCAGATGCATATCAGAAGGCCATGATAAGGAAAACTGGCCTCTATTCAATGATTACTTGGCTTCCAAAGCCCCGAGCCCTTTGAAGCAAGTCACCTTACCCTAGTGCGAGGTATGTAGAAACAAACATCGTACTGGTGAGTGCTATTATATGCAAAAGTATGTTCAGACACCTACAAATTTGTACTGTACATTTTGTAAGTTTGTAGGGAATGATGATAGGGATTGTAAGGCTTATGATCTCATGCATGAAATGTCAAGAGACATATATAAGATCCAAGGCAAAGTACAACAAGGAAACACTACGCAGTATAACTCTCCTGGGAGAGGAAACTTCAATCCTCGCGGTGGATTCAGAGGAAGAGGAGGAGGAGGAGGAATGAGCAAAGGCCGAGGAAAAATTATCTATTATAATTGCACACAACTAGGACACCTTTCAAGGGATTGTCAGAACCCTTGTACCACTTGCAGCTACTGTAGCTCGCTTGACCATGTTATAGAAGATTGTCATGTGCTGCTAGCTAAGTTTCAGGAAAGACGAGGACCTCAACAGAACCTGCAAGTGCAACTGATCTATGTTGAACCTTGTGGAGAAGACCCTAGAGTCATTGTTATAACCAGAGGAGGTGCTATTATAGGAGAATACAAACTGATCCAAGGGAAGGCTACAGAAGATTCAAGAATCAAAAAAGTTGCATAGAAGACCCAAACCTTCGATGCAAAGAAAGAAAGACAAATATTTGAGGAAGCAAGAAAAGAATTTAGAGGAGACCAAGGTTCTTCATCAAAAACAAGACCAGAAGTAAGAGAATATGGAATGCCTCAAGCATTTGATCAGTCTGCTTCACCAGGAGAAGGAAAAGAGGTAAGCAAGCTCATGGAATTTTTACATACTTGTATTAAATTGATTCAGGATGAAAGATATGTCCAAGAGTTACAAACTTTAATCAGACAATATGAGCTAGGAAAGATAGATCCCTTACTGAATAGGGAAGTACACCAAATTGGTAAGAAGAGAAGGAAAAATAAGGAATTACATTTGAATGCTCAAATAGGAGAATACGAGATAGACTATGTGGTCCTCGACCTAGGGTCAAAGGTCAATGTCATGATGAAGCAAACTTGGGCACAGATGGGAAAACCGAAGTTGATTTATTCCCCTATCAGACTTAGGATGGATAATCAGCAAGCTGTAAGCCCTTTTTGCAGATTGGAACATGTCCCTATGGACATTGATGGAGTAAGAACGTTTGCAGATTTTTAGGTAATTGAAATAGTTGATGACAATTGCCCTTACCCCGCATTGTTGGGAATTGATTGGGCCTTCAATAACTCTACTATTGTTGAATTAAAGAAAATATGTATGACTTTTGAAGGAGATGGCCTTAAGGTCATCACACCTTTAGATCCAGATCAAGGTCAGCGATACACAGAGCCCATCAGAGAAGAAGATTGCGCATACGCACTAGAAAACATCTACAAGCTAACCGTAAGACAATAGGATTAGATTAACCCTACAGCCGATGGAAATCTAAGCTGACGAAGTGACAACGCATGCTCATCAGACTCAGAAGAAGCACTAAAGAACTAGAAGAACTAGATGTATGAAGTATCTATAAGGAGATGTCCTATATTAACCAGATAAGTTCGCTAGATCGGCACAATAGTAAGTAACCTACCAACCTTTGATGGTGTGAATCCATTAGAAGCCTTCCTATCGGACTTTGAAGCAAGTGTACCAATACAACAGAGGTTGTTGGCAATGGATGAGGCCTTGAAAGCCACACCAACAAGATGGTGGGGGACGCACAAAAGTAATATCACAGACTGGACACAATGTCATACTCTGATGACAGCGTGATTCTCAGCACAAGTAGAAGGTTGTGAAGTCCGCTACAGAGGTCGAAGCTACCCAAAGGACCATGTGCGAAGCTGCGAAGAGTTCTGGAGTGACATTCCGCAAGAACAGTGGGTACACAAATTCATCAACACAATGGACATGACACGTATCAATTAGTACCTTCAAGCAGAACTGCGCCTCATCACCACATATTGGAAAGGTATGACTCAGAATTTTATAACTACATTCTTATTTGAAAGTCGATTTCCTTCAATAGATCAAGCACTGCAAATTGTAAGACATGAAGTATTCAAGGAGCTATCTAGCCTTTATTTAGAACAGGAAGAGGATGAATGGACTGTGCCTCTCCAAAAACTGCAAGGTTGTTACAACATTAGTGTGGATGAAGACGATGATCCCACGAAGGTGAACATCGCAGAAACAAAAGGACGGAGAGATGTGGAAGGGCCATGAGTTGATTTACCATTTATTGGACAGCCGATCAAGATCAAGAAAGTCAATATTGGAACAAAGGAGACACTAAAGCTTGCCAATGTCAAAGATTATTGGGATGTTGCCACCACTGACAAGATTACTAAGTTGTTGCATGAATATCAGGACTTGTTTCCAACCAAGTTTACTGATATGAAGGGCATTAAAGGGCCTATGGGAGAGATGAGGATCCCTTTAAATCCATATGCTAGACTAGACAAACAGAGACCTTATAGACTGAACCCTAAATATAAGGAGAAAGTGAAGATTGAGCTTGACAGAATGTTGCAAGCAAGGATTATAGAACCTGTGGAAGAATCAGAGTGGATAAGCCCTATGCTGGTGCAAGACAAGAAATCAGGATATGCATAGATATCAGGAAGTTGAATGATGCTTGTTTGCATGACCCCTTCCCTACACCATTCACTGACGAAGTGTTAGATAATGTGGGAGGCCATGAAGTATATTCTTTTGCAGATGGATTTTCAGGGTACCATCAGATCCGGTTTGCTAAGGAAGACCACCATAAGACCACATTTGCAACGGAATGGGGGTCCTACCAATATACAGTGATGCCATTCGGATTGAAGAATGCCCCAGCCATATTTTCCAGGGTGGTGGTCAAAGCATTCAAAGAATTCTTACATAAATTTCTAGAAGCATATTTTGAGGACTGGACTGTGTTTAGTTTGTTGAAAAATCACATTGAATGTCTAAGGCTAATGTTGGATAAATGTGGGTAGTGTCAAATTGCTTTGAATCTGAAGAAATGGATTTTCATTTCCCCATTTGGAGTTATGTTAGGACATATTGTATGTAAGCAAGGATTGTTGGTAGATCCATCAAAGATCGCTATTATAGTTGATCTACCCCCTCCTACAACAGTTAAACAGTTGCGCATTACGTTGGGACACACAGGCTACTACAGGAAGTTCATTAAGGGATATCCTCAGATTACAACACCCATGGAGAAGTTGTTGAAAAAGGATTGTCAGCTTATTTGGACTGAAGAATGCCAGCAGAGCTTCAACACACTAAAAAAGAAAATGGTTGCTACGCCCATTTTAGTTTTTCCAAACTGGGCTAAGGAGTTTCATGTACATGTCGATGCGTCTTCCATCATTTTAGGAGTTGTATTAGCATAGCCGAGAACAGGAGACATTGACCACCTGTTAGCCTTTGCCAGCAGGAAGCTATCCACAGCTGAAATTAATTATACCACTACTGAAAGAGAGGGATTAGCCATGGTGTATGCATTGCAGAAATTTTGCCACTATTTGTTGGGAGGACACTTTAAAATGTTTATTGATCACTCCGCATTGAAATACCTAGTCAACAAGCCAGTGTTGGGGGGAAGGATATGCATATGGTTGCTTCTATTTCAAGAGTATGATTTTGAGATCATAGTAAAACCAAGAAGAATGAACAAGGGTCCTGACCACTTGTTGAGGTTGGAACATCGAGAAGAGCCCTCTAATTTAGAGGATACATTGCCAGATGCACAACTACTAGCCATTAGAAAGATCAATGACCACTTCACAGAAATAGTCCAGTTCCTATCAACAGGAATGGCACCTAGTGAGTATACAATTCCACAGAAGAAAAATCTAGTAGTGTGCATTGCAGATTTCTCACTTATAGTTGGACATCTATACAAGATGGGACTGGATGAGATATTGCAAAGGTGTGTTATGGAGGCAGAACGACCATTGATCCTTGCAGAAGCTCATGAAGGCATCGCAAGAGGACATTATGCAGTAAAGAAACTGCACAGAAGGTTCTTAGAGCTAGCCTTTGGTGGCCTACCTTACATAGAGATGCTAAAGATTATTCCAGAGACTGCGATGTATGCCAAAGGGTTGGAAAAACCATCCAGAAGAGATGAAATGTCGTTAGTACCACAACTGACACTACAAGCATTGAAAAAATGGGCCATTAACTTTGTTGGACCTATAAATCCACCAGGAAAGTGTACAGGAGCAAGGTACATCATCACTGCGACGGAGTACTTGACCAAATGGGTCGAAGCAAGAGTAGTCAAGGACTGTAGTGCAACTACAGCTGTGTGCTTCATATTCGATGACATTATAACCAGGCTTGGATGCCCAAAGATCCTTATGAGTGATCAAGGTACACATTTCATCAATAAGATAGTTGAAGCCTTGAATGAAGAATTTGCAGTCCACCATCAGAAGAGCACACCATACCATCCACAAGCCAATGGGACAATTGAAGCCTTGACTGAAGAATTTGTAGTCCACCATCAGAAGAGAACACCGTAGCATCCACAAGCCAATGGGACAGTTGAAGCATTCAATAAGATCTTGGAGACAGCACTAACCAAGATTTGTTGTGTGAACAGAGATGATTGGGATTTAAGAGTACCAGTATTGTTATGGGAATATAGAACCACTTGCAAGAAGCTGACAATGCAGACCCCTTTTAAGTTGGTTTATGGTCTCAAAGTTGTTGTTCCAATGGAGTATTTGGTACCAAGCCTGAGAATTGTTGCCTTTACAGGTATGGATGATACTGGAGTTGTTCAAGAGAGGCTTGCGCAGTTGGTCAAACTTGAGGAAGATAGATTCATTGCAGGATTCCATCAGCAAGTACAGAAGGAAAGATAGAAGGCCAATCATGACAGAAACATCAAGAAAAAGGAATTTAGACAAGGAGATATAGTGTTGGTTTATGACAACAAGTTCATCAAGCATCCTAGGAAATTCAGAACACATTGGCTCGGACCATATGAGATCGCCTACGTTACAGAAGGAGGAGATGTGCAACTGAAGACGTTGAATGGAGAATGGAAGGAAGGATTAGTGAATTGGAGTTGGTTGAATTTGTACTATGACAACCAGTTGCCTCGTAGTGCTCAATAAAATCAAGAAGATCAAGGGTCTAGGTACCAGGAGCAGTTGAAACAGGGTACCAAACACGGAAAAGATAGTCTGCACAAGGAGGAACAAGAGGCATAAAGCAGAAAACAAAGGCAGCACTGTGCGGTCTAAAGTTAAAGTACAACAGAAGAGTCAGATCGAAGTGCCTCGGGACGAGTCACAGGTGAGTGTTGGTGGCTTGTTGGCCCTGGGTTGTTAAAGGAAGTGAAGATCAAGGAGGAAAAGTTGAAATGTGAACTTCACGGAAGACACGGTGACTGATATTGGGTCGAAGTGAGAAAAAGAGCAGAAAAGATGGAACGAAGCCCGAGAAAAGAAGTTGTTGGACGAGGAGATTGGGGATGACATATAAGCAAGGAAGAAGGATTGTGGATGACCCAGCAAGTGGAAAAATCCACCGTTATATGATTTGGAGCACTGCACGAGAAGAAAGGAAAGACACGTTGGCGAAGCCCTGAAATACGAGTCAAGTTGACCTAGGGTTTTAGACACCTAGGGTTTTGGTATCTAGGGTTTTGGACACCTAGGTTTCAGCCTAAGGTTGTCAGTGAGATTTTGTAATGTATAAATAGAGGTCAAGAGGACCTGGGTCAGGTTGGTATCAAGATAGGTTATCATTGTTGATGTGAGTGATTATTGTATCGTGAGAGAGAAGTGTTGAGCATGAGAGCCTTCTGGATTGTAAGATCTTCAGCTGGGTGCGAAGATCAACCCTGCAGCTGGGTGCGTAGGAAGAAAAGAGAAAGAGAGGAGAAGAGAGGAGATCCACTAGCTAAGAGTGCAAACAAGAACTGTATGCTTTAACCTAATATAATATAGCATAATTATGTGGACGTATCCCTAGAGAGAGGGTGAACCACGTATATTTTGTGTTGTGTGTGATTCATATTTTGTATTTGTCATTCATATACTATTATTGCATTGCTAAGGTATATCTGATAGATGCATGGAGTAGATCAAGATGATAAGCGATATATGAATGTTGTATTGTTTCTGTATTAGATCCACTTGATCTTCCCCTTGGTTGTGGACATCTTTGTCCTACAACCCCCTCATAACTGATTCGGGTGATACTGCATCTGCTTCACAGGTGTTTCTGAAAGGGCCAGTAGTTAGGGCTTGTTGGTGCGCTCTAGGAGCTGAACCCTGGGTCTGCCCTTGTGCCAACAGGTAGAAGACATTTTCTAGACTATATAATGCCGAGAATCATTAAAAAAATTGAAATAAAATCTAATAAATGTACGTATCCTAGTTTTACCAAACTGGACCCTCAAATTTCATGTGCATGTTGATGTATCAACCATTTCTTTGGGAGAAATATTGGCACAACCTAGGAAGGGGAAAATTAGATCAAACAATCCAATTTTCTAGAAATAAGTTATCTAAGGTTGAACACAACTACAACACCATAGGAATAGTAGGGTTAGAAATAGTGTATTTGCTATAGAAATTTAGGCACTACCTACTAGGAGAGAACTTTAAATTCTTCACATGACATTCTACACTCAAGTACTTGGTAAAAATATTGGTTTCAGAGAGTTGAATCTGTAGTTGGCTAATATTGTTTTAGTAATTTGACTTTGAATTTATAGTGAAGTCAGGAAGGACTAATGTTGGTCTAGAGCACCTATCTAGATTGGAAATTCGATAGTTTAGATGGTCATGTGATGACCAATTTCTAGACTATGATTTGATCAAAGTAGAATTGAGTACCATACTACTTGGAACGCATCACCATGTTCCTCATTAGAGGAATTTTTCCTTGGGGCTACTCAACCGCATAGAAGAAATAGTTGGTTGTCAGAGCTACAAACTATTAGTCTATTATGGATTAGCTATACAAGTTGAGCATAGATGGGATAATCAAGCGATAGGTTCTATAACATTAGTGTGTGGGAATACTATGGTAAAGTCAGAGTGGGCTGGTGAGAGACCACTATGAGGGAAAGGCCACTACGAAGGAGAGACCACTATGTCAAAAAGGACAGATCGACCTTTCTTGAAGAGACACATGTTCACCTGGACAGATTACTGTAAATAGGAGGTGCTCCAGCTCATTTGTACACACACTCAATCATCCAGAAGCAAGGCGCAAGTGTTGAGGAGAAGTTGCAGCAGCTGCAGGTGTACAATAATTCCTTGTTCAGTCTTTTGGTACTCTATCTTGTCCGCTAACTTTGGAGAAGGTGCGCTACCCTGGTTTATCTATTGGTTCTAGTGAGGCTTCCTAGAATCATTATTTTTCTCAAAGGTTAAGGTGCTTGGGGGTGGCTTTGTGCCTATGGTTGGATGACAATGGTGTAGCATTGTCTATGGTGAAATGAGCACAATATTCTAACATATTCCAAGGGTGATTTTGTAGGTACTAAAGAGATTGATGATGATGGCATTTTCATTAGCCAATTCAAACAATGGATATATGGGTGTTGTGAAAGTCTTGATTTTGAATGGAATTTTTTTTCAGGTCTGAAGATTTGTACCCTCATGAACAAAGTGGCTTGTTAAATCTCATGGTGTTCTTGATGCTTGAATATTTGGTCATGATGGTGCATGAGTTATGTCAATGGTTTCTATAAAATTGTTTGCACCATGATCTGAATGTGTTTCATGTCGTGTTGGGTGCAGGGTGAACCCCTAGCCCCTTCATGTATCTTAATATGTACTTTTGGTTGATTGATCACCATCACCCCAAGCTAGTGGATTCTCACCTATGCATTTAGGGCATAGAATAATATCATATTCACTTGAGCAAGGTTGTAGGAATGACATGGATGAAAACGTTTTTAGGGTTTTCTATGCAAGTTGCATATCATTCAATGTTCTTCTCTCACCTTATTGGCATGAAATGGTACACACCATCAATGGTTCCCATGGGGTACAATATAGTACATAGTTAATTTAGGTTTAGTTAGGCTAAGTAAGGGTAGCTTATGTTAGGTTGAGTTGGTAGGGTAAGAAAAGACAGGGTATGTTAGATGATCAGGATAGGTTACGTCAAGTTAGGGTTGGAAGGTGAGAGAAAGGTAAGGTAGGGGATGGTAGGGTAAAGTGAGAATTAGGTTTGTCGGGGTAAATATGCATATAGTCCTGAATGAATGAAATAAACTACGTATAATGAATGAAGTAAATCACTACAATGCACATGAAAGGTAGATAACTAAAACATCATATAAAAAGACACATACATGAGTATTATGTACCTTTTAGTACAATTGATGCAGCCTCTCCACATAGGCTAGTGATCAGTTGCAATTCCTAGTGAGAATTCCTGTAGAAATCAACGAACCATGAAATATTAAATTTATGAAAAAAGAATTTAAGAAATAGACATGCATTTCAAAATTTACAAGAATCTATAATACATCAAAATAAAGAGCATTACCTTATTGAGATTCTCTTTTTTTTTAGAATAGTTTAATATTCTCTACTGAACAGGGCCAACCATGTGAAGGTGGAAGCTCATATGGCCCCTCCCTCCCCCCTCACATCACTCTCAATTCCCCATACCCAATGCATGTACTTGAAAATAAATGAATTTATGTGCAAATATGTACTTTTCATCATAAAGAAACATTCAAAATTCATTCATTAAGTACTTATAACATTCATTCATTCGTAGGAAAAAAATATTTCATGACATTAGTTTATATTATCAAAAACAATATGTCATAATGTTATTACAATCACTTCTTTTTTGGATTTTTTCTTTTCACAAATTTAGAAATCAGTCGATCATCTTCACAACTTCTTTATCAGTTCTTTTGATCACCTTTGCATCTTGTCTTATTGTTTGTTGGGTCATGTACTCATGACGTGGATTTTGTTGTAAGGTGCCATGATCTACTGCAATAATGAAGAAATGTTAAATTGATATATTTTGTTATTATCATTACAAGTATTTCATTAATAAATAAAACATTAGAGTGGTGCTATTTACCTGACGGGGCCACATCATGTACTTCATCTTCTTGTCTAGATGCCTCGTCTTGTACAAGATGACCCTCTGCATGATCTGGAATTGAAACATCAAAGATTACAATTAATACACTATTTGAAATTAAATATTTTAAAATTTAATCCATACAATTTTTTTTGTAGCACATGAATATATCCATTACCAGGATGCACATGATGACCTTCA
This sequence comes from Picea sitchensis, assembly GCA_010110895.2. Classification (NCBI taxonomy): domain Eukaryota; kingdom Viridiplantae; phylum Streptophyta; class Pinopsida; order Pinales; family Pinaceae; genus Picea; species Picea sitchensis. Next base: position 52,041 of record SNQJ01S0050277.1, read on the forward strand.
TTGGGTTGTTCTCCATCCTCGGAATTATGTGTATTGTCTCTTTCCTGCTTAAAACAAAGAGACTCTATATTTTATGGCCAAAAATAATGAATAGACTTCACAAGTAATCAATCTTAAATAAACTTTGTTGATTTGATTTACCTACGTGCAGGATGGATCACTAAAAGATTGTGTTTTCCCAATGCCTAATATTTTTCGACGTTCAACAACAATTGAAAAGTCATGATGAAATCCAAGCCTCAAGTTTTCCTCCGTGGCCACTTCATTGAACCGATCGACCTACAATTTTGCATAAGATCATCAATTAGATTTTATGGTGAAATAAAAACAAATTTATATGCAATTTATTATTTGGATACAATATTTGAGTTATGGATACTTACAATTCATGCCACCATATTGGAATAACCACCAAGCCCAAGCTTGTGATGGCCATGCTTTTCTTGCCTGACCTTTTTGGCCTTTGATGTGTCTGGCATCCTATGAAAATTTTGAAATATGTTAGATGTTGCAAATTTCATGTAAAAATAAAGAGTAATAAACATATAATTACATTGTTCAAAGTATTGCATACCTTCCTGTGCCTGGTGGTAGTTTTCCCTGTTTTCTTAAAGCCTCTCCCTTCCATCATCCAACAGGGATTTCCACTCCCTTACTGGAATCATTGGAGGTTGCTCATACCTAGGGTTCGTTTATAAATGAACCCTATATTGGTCCCTCACAATATTTATATGTTGGTCAACTTTCTTGAGGACCTCCGCTCGGTTGAAGGTCTTACCACCGAACAACCCAATCGAGCAATTAGTTAGCTCATCTTTTAAATTTTTACTTTATTTGTCCCACCCTGTGAAAATGGTGGGCCTAAATATATCTAATGACCAATCATTTAGATGTTTATAAAAAACACCATTTCCTGCAAAACAATCATGTGATCATTAGTTTAAAAAGAATAATTTATAAGTAAATTTCAATCAGATTATATATAATAGTTAAAACATTTTTTAAATACCTGGGATCTTCTCTATCTTTATGGGAACAAGATTTTCGTCCACCAAAAATGCGGTCTCTAGTGTTCCCGTGCTAGTGACATGGGAAGACCTAAGAAATGTTGCTTGAGCAATATCAATACTATTCTTTGTTGCATCGACCCCTTGACCCTGTTCTGCATGATCTGGCATGCGTCGACCAATAGAGTTTACACCCACATCTTCCCTCTGTGGCGTCGTGCTATGTGTTTCCAATTTTTTAGACGAAAATAATGACACATGATCATATGCATGTGGGTTTAGATGCTCATGATGTGACGACTCATCAGTAGCATCAATAGTACCAACAGGCACCTCACTAGTAGTATATGGATGCAAATACGCTTGTAAAAACAAAGCATATTTTAGTTCATGAAATATACGAGTAGAAAATATAAAACCATAAATGAATTTATCTTCTAATCAAATATCCAACAGCTTACATTCAAGAATTGAGTTCTCGTTGTCAAATAATCAATCTTTTATCTAATCTCATTTCTTTGTGGCTGAATGAATACCAGACGAAAGCTTTCCACATTTATTTTTTTAAGGACTTCTTTTACATATGAATGGGGTTCAATGATGATGCAATGTAAACATCACACATGATCTCATCCACATCTATATCTATGGATTTCTCTGTTGATGGATATGTAGCCTGCGAAAGAAATATAGAAAACATTAATATCGAAATGAAACCAATAGACTCACCAAAAAAACATAATAATACAACATATTTAATTTGTACAATTACTATGGGTTATACATGTTGCCCCGAGGATGGTATCTTCAGATCCATTGGGGAATTTCCCTTATCAACAGCCTGCAACAAAAATATTGAAAACATTAATATCAAAATGAAACCAATAGACTCTCGAAAAAACATAATTAAAAAACATATTGCTTATATTTAATGTGTACAATTTACAATGGGGTATACTTGTTGCCCTGACAATGGTGTCATCTGATCCATCAGGGACTTGCCCCAATCAACAGCCTACAACAAAAATATTGAAAATATTAATATCGAAATAAAACCATTAGACTCTTGAAAAAACATAATTAAAAATTAGGTATACCTATTGCCTTGATGATGGTATCATTTAATGAAACATATTTCTTATATTGTTTATATCGAAATGAAACATTAACAAAAAAAATTAACAAAAACATAAGATATTAGATTCATTAATTACAGTTTTGGTGAAATGTTATTTGTACCACTCCCATAGTAAAAACGTTTGTATTTATTCTATTCAAATTGTAATTGATCATCAACTCTTCCACTGCAACTATTGATTTTATGGCACACATGAAAACATTGTTTCCTTCACGCCCCTCAAATATGTAATTGGGTTGTTTATTTGTAGACCTAGGTTGTGTATTTTTTATAAACCCTGCAATATTCCCTGATGCTTTTGGCCTTCTGTCAATGTACATACTCACTCCTTTATTTTGATTATTGTCTTTTAGTTGTAAATAATTTGCAGACACTCTGTATATGCATATATTGTGTGTATATTGGACCAATCACATCCAATATATGTAATTGTAGCAGGGTCCGACATACTTCATCAATTTAGTACATCTGTCGTAACCTAAATTTATGTTAATGTTTAAGCCATTATTATAGTTCTTTTCATTTCAATAGATAACAATAGCATAATACAAGATCACTGAGAAATACACAATCACAAGAGACACAGCATTTATCCTGGGAAACCCTCTTGGGGAAGAAAACCCAACAAAACTTCCTTATTATAGATAGCCAATACAATGCCAAGAGATAACTCAAGCTAATACAGAATATCCTCTCCCAAAGATGCGCCACTCTCTCTCTCTCTTCTCCAATTGCAGTTCTGAAACTTGTCTCTCAAAATGAGCAAGTGAGGTGTGTGTCTAAGTGAGGTGCTAGCCTCCTTATTTATACAAATCTGGCATGTGTGAAGTGTCTCTTCACTGGAAGGGCTGACTTCTCAAACTGGGTGGTTATAACCACCTTTCTTATATTCTAGGGACTCTTAAATATATTATGGGGCCGACTTCTTCTTTTTCCTATTACAATTACATTATGACCAATCCGAAAAAGAGGATTTGGTCCTTTTACAATAGCCGACATGATCAATCCACAATGGGGATTGATCCAATGAATAATACATCAAATAATAATAAGAATACACTTTACAGTTACATTATTTCAACACTCCCCCTTAACAAGAAGGGTATTCTTCAACAGCATCAGGCGAGAGAGAGAGGACAACATCATCAATAGCATCAAGTGGGTGAGAGACCAGCATCATCAATATCATCTTGGAACACTAAATGGAGTATCTGTAAATCGTCGAAAGTTTTCTTCATTGGCAGCATCGTCATTCTCAAAGGAATGCAATCATCATCTGCATCAATATGTATTACTATAAAATTGATACATCATCATCATCATAGCATGAGGTTGGTTCATTATAATACAGGACTAGCTTTACGTCACAGTTGTCAAGCTGGAAGCTCGGTACTTCTCTTTCTTTACATCACAACAATCAAGCTGGAAGCAAGATACTAGACTAGCTTTACATCACAACTGTCAAGATGGAAGCACAATACTAGTCTCATCTCATCGTCTTGCTTTACGTCACAGCAATAAAGATGGAAGCAAGATACTCATCCTGCTTTATGTCATAACAATCAAGCTGGAAGCAGGATACTAGAATGGCTTTACGTCACAGTTGTCAAGCTGGAAGCATGGTACTAGTCTCATCTCATCATCTTGCTTTACGTCACAACAATAAAGCTGGAAGCAAGATACTTATCCTGCTTTGTGTCACAGCAATCAAGTTGGAAGAAGGATACTAGATTGGATTTATGTCACAGTTGTCAAGCCGGAAGCACAGTTCTAGTCTCATCACATCATCTTGCTTTACGTCACAACAATAAATATGGAAGCAAGATACTCGTCCTACTTTACGTCACAACAATCAAGCTGGAAGCAGGATACTAGACTAGTTTTACGTCACAGGTGTCAAGTCGGAAGCACAGTTCTAGTCTCATCACATCATCTTGATTTACGTCACAACAATACAGCTAGAAGCAAGATACTAGACTGGCTTTACGTCACAGCTGTCAGGCCGGAAGCACAGTTCTAGTCTCATCACATCATCTTGCTTTATGTCACAGCAATAAATCTGGAAGCAAGAGATGTCTTATCACAACAACTACTCCCCCTTTCGAGGAAGGTCCTTTCGAACTATACCAAGATTATCTCAAAAGTGCTCAAACTTTACACGAGATAGAGGTTTGGTCAACACATCAGCAACCTATTCATTCATGCTAACGTACTGGAGCTTTATGGCTCCTCTTTGCACCATGTCACGGATGTAATGATATCGGATCTCTATGTGCTTTGACCTGTCATGGAATACATGATTCTCTGTCATCTTTATGCAGCTTTGGTTGTCACATAGGATCGTGGTTGCTTCCATCTCTAGGTCAAATAGGTCGGTCAGCAACTTTCGAAGCCATATAGCTTCACAGCTGGCAGAACATGCAGCAATGTATTATGCTTCCGTTGTGCTGAGAGAAATGTTGGATTACTTCCTACTCTGCCACGAGATCATGGTTAATCCCAAACTGAAACAACATCCTGAAGTTTTTTTCCTGTCAGAAACACTTCCTACCCAATCTGCATTAGTATATCCACTCAA